>VZTN01013221.1:0-64033 GCA_013400515.1 Erpornis zantholeuca | reverse complement strand
AGAGGCCTTTCTGACTCTGCAGTTGGGTTTTGGAGGAGCTCTTAGAATCACAGAATCACAAAATCACAGAGTTATTTGTGTTGGATGGGACATTTAAAGGTCTTCTATTCAAATCCCCTTGCAATGAGCAGGAATTCAACCAGACCAGATTGCTCAGTCACATCTCAACTGACCTTGAAAGTGTCTGGGGATGGTGCTTCTGCAACCTCTTTTTATTTTATTATCTCAGTTTTGTGAAATTTATACTCACAATGACACTTCTTTCAAGGAAAGAAAAGAATAAATATAAACAACTATAGTATCTAAGTGATTAAATATTAAATTCAGTTTAAATAAAAGCTTAGGCGATTGAGCCAGCCTTTCTTTTTCAATGGAAATATTCTGAAATATATGGGGTTTGCAAGAGTAAAGGAAGGAAAGAAGCATACCTAGATTATAAATTTCAGTGCAAGTTTTCTTTATGTTTCTCTCAGCCCATGCTAGAATATCTCTCCAGCTTCTGGAATGTGCAGATTTAGTTATACTAAGAAAAAATTCAATTACTGATTTATAGCTGTTGCTTTTGTTGGCAATGCATAAAGAGCAGAATTCTTGCTTCCATAACTTTTGTGATTCTGCAATGCTAACAATACTATCAGGCTTTCTGTCTGGCAGGGAGAGCAGGAAGTGTGACAACAGCTCTGGGGAAGATGAAATGCTGACTGTAAAGTGTAATTTTTTTTAGAGATCATTTCTAGTGATTTGCCATAAGGAACACTAGGTTTCTTTTTTTTTACACTTCCTTTTAGTCTGGAAGATAAATCCTAATTTTTTTATACTTAAACCAGAAGGTACAGAAATTATCTAATATTATCACATATAGAAAGTAGGAAATATAGGAAGTATAGAAGCCTGGTAACATGTACTTAGGAAATAGGAAGAGCCTATATCCCTTCATGGGACTGCCAAATTCTGATTGATGATCAAAGTTAATCAGCAAAGTTGAGAAGCACTTGGTGAACCTCTGTAATAATATGGCATGGTACAAGCATATCTAAGATTAACTGCCAATAAGGATTATGTCTGCTATAAAGAATATCTGTGTTCTATACAGATTTTATTTTATGTTCAAAGGTTCTTACATTGGTGTGATGAAGCTACTTTGGAAGATTACAAATATTTTATTCTGCTTTTGTGCTGGAATTCATACATTAATATTCCTAGTTTTCATTATTTCTGGGGGGGTTTTTTCCCTTTCTTATTCTTTTTTTTTTTTCCTAAGCTTGTACTCGTGTGTGTGAAACCCTGTGAAAATGAGGAGGAGGGTGAGGGAAAATGTGTAAGGGATATGAAGCAGTAGGGGCTGAGAGTGTGGCTGGGTTGCAGAGCAAGGCAGGAGGCTTCCTGAGAGGTGAGCCTGAAGAGGCAGGATTACAATTTAAAAAGTTAACAAATCTTCTTTTCCATTTTTATAAAAAAAATATAGAAAGAGCTTACACAAAAGGACATCAAGAGAGTAGTGATCAGTGATAGGCTTTAAAGGCATACTTTGATTTGCAGGCAGCTCATCAAGGAAAAGCTCTAAAATAGGTCTGGGAGGGAATAAACATCCCCGTGTGTTTCTATTCTGAAGAGAAGGCTCAAAACCTGAGTGACAGGAGGAGAATGTGCCCAAGGGATTTGGCTGTGCTGAGGGTGGTAGTGCCTTGTTCCATCTCCTGCACAAAGGTGGGGAGACCTGGAATGTGGGCAGAGCAGAAAATTTGCATTAGCAGCATTGCAGAGGGATACCAGAAGGCTGACACTACCTCTTGGTTAGCAAGGGAAAACTCACTGCCAGTTTGTAGGGTCTAGGGATGTGCTCAGGGCAGCCAGCTCAGCTCCTCTGCAGAGGATACAGTCTTGTGGTGTACTGGAAGTGATGCATCCATTCAATAAATGGCAGTGATGAGATCTGAGGGGAGGCCATCCCGTGCCTCTCAGCTGGCCAGATTTGATTAGTGAGCTGTGAGGAGGCTCTTGCTGGGAAGTTATATAGCAAAGAATGGCTGACTCAAAAAAAAATATCAGTGAACAAGTGAAAAGCTACTGAGCTCAGCACTTACAATAATAAAGAGGGTTTTAATTTCTTTTATTGTGATCAGTCCTGTATTTTCTGGCAAAACGCTGGACTACTCGGGATGAAAGTTTTTTCCATGTTTGCTGTAAAAGTGAGTGTAAAAGGTGAGTGCTCTTCACCTGCTGATTTCAATGCCCAGGAATACAAACCCCTACCCTCAGAGGCAATCTACCTTTCATGCTTTACAAAAATGAAAGTAGATTGATTTTTGTACAGTCAAGGTTTCATGTATTCCTTAGCAAGGGTGATGCCTGCCATCTGTTCTAGGACAGAGTCAGAGCCTCTGGGGCTGGAAGAACATTCCTGGACTAAATACTCTGTAAGGGATGGAGGAAATAGCTTTCATTATGTTTGATCAAGGAACGGACCTATAGCACCCACCAGTGCAAGATGCTGCTTTCTTCCAGAAATTTCAAAAGGAAGGCTGTGTGTGGGAGGATTAGGCTGGATATTAGAAAAAGGTTCTCCACCCAGAGAGTGGCTGGGCACTGAAACAGGCTCCCCAGGGAAGTGTTCACAGTATCAAACCTGACAGAGTTCAAGACACAGTTGGACAATGCTCTCAGGCACATGGTGTGATTATTGGGGCCAGGAGTTGGAGGCAGCCATCCTTGCGAGTCCCTTCCAACTCGGTTTATTCTGTGATTCTGTGAGCTGAGTAACACATTTAACTGAGAGCAGCACAGCTGTGACTATGCAAGAGGAATGGGATGGAAGCGGCCAAAAGCAGCGAGAAGCCATTTAATTAGCAGCATCTAATGATAGGCTGAAGCATTTCCTCCGGTCCCAAAAAGAGTGATCTTTCACACATCGAGTTATTTCCATGAAATAAGCAGCAAGGTCATTGCACTTTCACTTAAGGGAATCTGAAATTTGTCAGATGGGGAAGAAGAGAGGAGGTAAATATTTTAAAGGAGAAGAATGCACACTTTTTAAACAATCTATGAGTATTGGAAAAGGACATTAAGTCATAATAGGGCTGTTTTTCATTAATGACAAAAGTGCATCTATTTTTCTTGTCAGGATTTCATACATCAGCAGAAATGAGAAAATAAAGACAACATCCTGAGCCTATTGAAGTAAATTAAAACACTTCCAGTTATTTCATGGGGCCATTTTTTTTCTCATTACTAATGCTATCAGCAGAAAAGTATATTGAGAGAGGGACCAAGATTGTGGTGGCAATAGTCCTCATCTGACCTGAGGCATGTAGACAGAATGATGCTAGCTAATGTGTACATGAAGAGGTGAGAAACCTTACTATAATTTAACTTTCCCCACACTGAATTCCTCACTGAGGGCAATGAGAAAGTCCTGACTCCTGGGTTAACCACCAAGGAAAATGTTCTTTTATCACTAAGTTCCAGAGAAAGAAGAATAACAGAAATCCTTGCCCAAATAAAGTCACTTATTTATATATTTTTTGTCCTGGAACACGGTGATTTTGAATAATAATGATTGTGTCTAATTTTAAAGTTGTTTTCTATATTAAACCAGTGAATTAGCAGAGCCAAGAACTGGTTTGGACTCCTTACTCTGAGCTATTCTTGACTCCTATGCAATTTGGGGCTTTTGAATACGATGTTTTCAAATCTGAAGAAAATTGCTACAAGTGGGTGCAACCCCCTGAGAGTTAAGAGAGTCAGTCCCTCCTCATACATTTTGAATGATTCTGCACAGTTTAACAATGCTTAATATGGGAGGGAAAAGGTTTAAATCCAACAGAAAGTCTAGACAGGATTGCACCGGATGGATGTCAGTAATTCTCAACAGCCATCATCAGGCAGCATTCCCCACTTCAGTATCCCTGTCGGCAGCAGGAATAATTATAGCCAAGTAATACTGTTACAAAAGGAAGTTTTAAAAGGGAAGCTCTGTCAGGAATAGCCCCCACATCTTCCATTTGACCCAGAGAAGTAATTTTTCTTTCTTCCATAGATCCTGGGGAAAAATTGCACAGCTGTTTCTTTCCTCAGAGGCCTGCCCACTACTCTCCTGCTGGGATGTAACCTTCTGCTTTGGCTTTAGCAGCGCTGTGGCTGTGAACCATGATAATTTTACCAGATGTTTATGTCCTGTCATTGAGATTAAAGACTTGAATCTTTCCCAGCCATTTCTCTTTCTAATTTGCTGAGGAAAAACTGGTTCTTACAGGCATTGCAATATTCAAGCTAAACTCTGTTTATATAAAGTAATGTAAAAGTATGGTATAAGTAGTGGATCTTAGAAGGAAAATAAAGGCCACTGAGAAACCTAACTTAGAGAAACTATGTCCTCTTAAGACTGCTGTAAATAACAGAGCCTGCAAATATATTTTACCAGCTCACTTTGACTTACATTTCTCTCTTTCTCTCTTGCTGTTTTCTTTCTTGTTTTCCAACAAGATTTAAAAAATGGAGATTATAATTTACCTCTGACACAAATTGTGTATCTGTACCATTGCCTGCATTCCTGATAATGTATGTTGCTTTCTGTGCTGAAGTTTGTATAACAAAATAAAGATCCCTATATCCAATTCAGTAGCTGAACTCTTCCCCCTCTTGTGAGAGTTGTCGAGGATCCCTTTGGAAAAAAGAAAAATGCCAGATTCTTTATTTAAAAAAACTGTAGATCAAATTTGACATTTGTAGGACACCAAAGCCTGTCTCTGATGTGTGCCTCTGTCTTTCATTCACAGAAACGTTTATCCCTGGTTCTTTTTCAGTTCATGCTTCTCACTTACAAGGATGTACTATGTTTCTACCTTTACAGGCATTATTATGCAAGGCTATATTAAAAAAAAACCCAATTCACATGACTTTTCTTGTGGAAGTGATTAGGAGGGATTCCCAATCTGATCCCAAGTCAATCTTGACTTCACTTTCACAAATTTTAAACCAAGTCTGGGTTATGGTACAGATAGCAGTCTTAACATATATAATTGTATTTTTTATTAACTCTTAGAGCATTGTGCAATTAAGGTACCATATTTATGCATCAATCCATATTGAGAAGAATATTCAAAATATTTTATCCATATTTAAGTATGAGAAATATCTTGGTTACAATAAAGTATGATTCACAACTCTCTTAGATAATACTATATTTAATTGCAAGTTCAGATGGCTCATTCTTTGAGTTCACTTGAAATACATAGGAGATTTCAGTATAGTATTACAGTCACTTGGAGAGTCTCCCTAGAGTCATTAGCAGCTCTCTGACTTAGCCAATTAATACTGGTTAAATAATAAATTTTAACTTCTCCCCATCATCTCATAAGGAGAACCCAAAAAAACAGGATAATAAAAATGACAGCTTTTTTCTTTCTAGTTGCCTTTTCCTAATTCCAAGTCTAATTCAAGACAGATATTTAAAGACTCACTGAAAGCACAGAATAAATTTAAAGATGCATTGATTCTTAAAATTTCACTTTTAAAATGAATAGATCAGCTGGTCTCTTTATTACTACATATATCGATGAAATCTTCCAAGTGATGTTTGTTCTGATTCCTTACCTATTGCTTACTGACTAAACAAGATCTGGTCTTTGATGGATAAGACCACTTTCAGCTTGCAAAATTTGTATCTTTACTTCTTAGAGGGTGTAAGTAGCCTTGCTTTTAACCTGTTTTTGAAATCAGACTCATCCTGAAAATTATTGCAAATATAGCTATCTGGGCAGAAGAATTCAAATAAGAATAAAAAGCAAAATCAGGCAGACTATTAAGATGTATATCGGTGTTTCTATCAAATACAGGAGAATAAGAAATACAGCAAATATTTTTTCAGTATGATCATATTGCACATATCAGCTGCCATGTGTTATAGTGTAATGGAGATTTCAGTTCCCTCTTTCATAGTGTAACATCCTTTTATATAATTTAAAAATCAGCTTATTGGCTAAAATTTCACGGCTTATCCACTAATAAGACAGTATGCATATAAACCACGAAAATGGTTCAAATCTGAAAAAAAAGGCTTTCAAGAAACATCAGGCATTAAATTAATTGGTAATAACTCTGTTTCAGTTTCCTTTGTTTCCTGTTTATTTTTTAGATTCAGATATTTCTAGGATTAGACTAAAATTTATACAATATTTTTCTGGTCATTATTTCTGGCTTACCAGTTTGGCAAGTGGTTGTTGTTTTCAACAGGACTGTTTACTTCACTGACTCACCAGTATATTTTAGTGATAAAAACTTGGAAGAAATCTGTGGTTTGTGCTAAAATTGTAGTGGGTGTAATCACAGGGTAATCAAGGTAAGTTGCTGTACATGCATAAACACAGTTGCAGTGTTTGTGGCCAATAACTTTTAAATATTCAACCACAATGAAAATATCAACCACTATTCCAAATTCTCTTCAAAGGCAAGGAAATTTTATTCCCATTGTTGCAGAAATGAGAAGACAAACACAGAGAAAATGAGTGATTGACCAACAAGGACTCATAGGGAAGGGTTAATTCAATTTATATCTTCCCAATTCTGGTTCAGTGTCTTCATCATTAGAAGGTAATTCCAGTTCTTTCCATTCTCATAATTTTCATCAGCCCCATGTTATTAATGTTTTAGAATAAAAAATAAATTAGTGTTAAAAATAAAAATATAATTCATTTTTATCAAATCTTAGTGTCTGAAAACTTCAAACAGGAAAATGACCATTCAGATTTCAAAACCTTTATTCAATAGATCCATGAGCCACAAGCCATGCACTCCAGGAAAGTAAAATAGCTTTCAGGGGAAATGAACCATTGGTGCCAAATTATTTTAGTGTTTTAAGCTATACTAGACTTAAAACTCTGTAATAGTGCAAAAAAAAAAAAAAAAATAGGAGATTGAAATTACCAGCATGAAATTAGAGAATAAAAACTGTACGGACCCCAAGAACTTCACAAAAGAAGATTTAGTTTTTAATCAAACCAGGAAATCTATGTAAATACTATGACAGAGCATGTTGAAATGCCTCAAGATCCGTGTTGGAGTTTGGCTTATGGTTGGGCCAAAGATGCATAAAGATGGAGAATTAATTTCCTGCATATCCTTTTGGGTTGTCCAAGCATTAAGTTATTTATTGATAAAAGAAACTGATACACCAGAAATATTATTAGAAGATTTAGTTGGGATTTTCTAACTTTACACATTAAAAAGTTACCTGGCTTGACTAAATCTAGGTTCTTCTTATTACCAACTGAGAAAAAGAGTCACCCCCAAGGGATAATAAAATGTACAGTTTGGTCATCTGTTTCAGGATGGGAAGAACTCCTGTGTGGAAATGTCTCTTTCTTCACTGATTACAGAGGGATCCTTGTTGAATAGTACTTGACGAACTAAAATCCCATGAAATGATTTTGCTGGGTTTTTTATAAAAATGTCCTTGTTTGAAGGGGGATTGTTGTTCGGTCCTGAGCATGGTCTGGTTTTGTAGCTTTTTGCATGAGATGTGCAGTATTTTCAAAACCCAGCAGGTGTTAATACAAATTAATGGTGTCCAACATGGCAGGCTACATGAGGAAAATGACTGTAACCATTCCTTCTAGGTTTGTAAGTGAAGGCCTCACACATGGGATTTCACATCAGGTCAGCATTTTACCAAATGGAAGATTTAAAAATAACAAGAAGAATGTCTACCGAAACTGGAATCATTCGGTCTCTTAATATTATATAAGCACCACTGATTTGAAAGTCAGAGCATGATGCAAATTTTTCACAAAAACCCTTATTGAGATGAATTATTGGGCAACAGTGTAGCTTGGTAAAGAAATAATACCATAGATTCACAAAATCATGGAATGGCTTGTGTTGGAACAGACTTTAAAGATCATCTATTTCCAAAGCCCCTGCCATGAGCAGGCACACCTGCCACCAGACCAGGTTGCTCAAAGCCCCATCCAACCTGGCCTTGAACACTTCCAGGGATGGGGCATTCCCAGCTTCTCTGGGCAACCTGTTCCAGTGTTTCACCATCCCCGTAGTGAAGACTTTCTTCCTAATAGCTAAGCTGTGTTTAACTCTTCAAGCTTAAAATCTTTTTTTTTGCTTGTCCTGTCACTACAAGCCCTTTTTAAAAGTCCTTCTCCAGCTCTCTTGCAAGCCCTCTTTAGCTACTGGAAGGCTTCCCCTTGAAGGTCTCCCTGGCACCTTCGANCTCTCTTTCTCTCTTTCTCTCTTTCTTTCTCTCTCTCTTTCTCTCTTTCTTTCTCTCTTTGTTCTGTTGGCTTTTTTTTGGTTTAACACTGAAAAACAACAAAACATTTATATATGGGTTTTTCCATTTTGGAAGGCACTTCAAAATTTCTCCTGTTGAATGTAATTTGAATCAAAAGCAGAAAAAAAATCAGAACTTTATCCTAAGGAAACCTTGACATTCACATTTACTATGGGTATTTGATTTATAACAGTCTGAAAAATTAAAAAAAAAAAAAAAAAAAAAAAGAAAAAAAAAAAAAGGTTTTTGCATCTCTTTCTTGATGGCACCAGATATCGTCTATCTGCTGGAAACACACAACAGTTCATTTAATTATTTGCATTGTTGGAACCCTGGAAACTGAGAATTTTGAATTCTCTGTCACAGGGTGAAAAACTTGGGATTTAAGGTTTTGAATTTTGAACAAATTTGTAAAGATGGAGGTTTTAGGGTGGTGGCTGGATATTTCTTTTTCACTTTCTTCTTCCTTCTTCGTCATTAGTTTAGATGATGTCTTATAACTGGATAAGAAAATCTGCACTGCTGAACTTAGAGGTTAGAATATTGGGTAAGAAATCAAAATAATTTAGTTGGCAAATCATTATTGGACCAAAGGTTCTTGAAAAAGCTCTGCAAAGCCAGAGAACCACCATTATTAGTCTTGTTTTACCTTGTTAGAACTCACAGCTTCTGAGACTGTAACATAGATGAGAATTAATAAACAACTGAATCCAAACAAGGAAAAAACACGTCTCCTCTATTTCATCCTAGCTAGAGGGAGTAAGGGTGAGAGACTGGGAAAGGAGCCATCACCCTGAAATTGCATCATTATGTGACAATGATTATCTACAATATGATTGAAAATCATGGCCATATTTTTATCCTCAAAGGAAGGGATAAACAATTAGAAGATTGATTTTACTGTGGTTGCTACTGATTTTTATTATTATTTGCTTGGGTAAACCACATGGAGAATAAGCACCCAAACCAGCAGCTGTGAAAATTCTGTATTAAGAGATAAATCCTGCTGAAAAAATATAGTAGTCAACAACATAGGAAAGAAAGGTTTGCTACTGTGCTCTACTGATTTTGTTATAGGTGTACTTAATAGAGTCTAAGAGGCAGCCTAGTCCACACTTTTAAAGCTTGTGTTTCATTTTATTGTTCGGGAGTTAAGCAACTATAGAAAAGGTGGAATTGTTACTTTATTTTTTAAAACAAATTTTCAATTTATGTTGTTTCTGGTGCATTTTATTTCTTAATAACTGTAAAAATCTCATAAAAGTAAATAGAAGGGAAGAAGGACTTTTCCTTCTGAAGGACTCACATTGGGGAAGTTCATGGAAGGCCATCTCCTGCAGGAGACCACTGCCTCCATTCCCTGCAAGTTGCAGGAGAGGAGGAAGACAAAACTGAGAGTGAAGCTGAGCTAGGGAAAAAGAAGGGGAAAGGTGTTTTAAGATTTATTTTATATTTTTCATTAGGGGGTGCTCATTTTGTTGGTAATAAATTAAACTAATTTCCCAAATTCAAGTCTGTTTTGCCTGTGACAGTAATTGATGGATGAGCTCTCCCTTCTCTTATCTCAATCCAAGTGCTTTTCAATACATTTTCTCTCCCTTGCCCAGCAGAGGTGGGGAGTGGAAGAGTGGCTTTGGTGGTTCACCTAGCACAAACATGCTTGAGCTAATCAAAATATATCAGGCTCCATTAAATCCAATAATACTTCACACAGGGTCAGACATTTCTATGGTTGAAGGCAATCCAGAATGCTTATGGTCTTTAAATACTAGATCTGGTCCAATATTTTCTTCACAGCCTTGTGTGCGGATCATTTCTGAAATGCCTTATAAGCAAAAAATATATAAGCTTCCCAAGTAAGGAGGGTTAAAATTCAAACATAGAATTTTAACCTTCCCAAACGCATTCTTTATAAATATACTCCTCTTTTTTCTCAATTCAAATGACATCTTTAACAAATGCACACTTAAAAGAAGTAGTAGATGGCACATTTCATTTTCATAGATTGGTTTTCAAATTAATTTTTACTGATTAATTTTGCCAAGATTTTGGCAAAAGTCAACAAAGTTAAAAAACTATCAGAAAATACATACATCTCTACCAGTGGAAAGTGATGAGCAAAATCAGTTTTTTAGTAGATGATGCATAAATACAGCTTATAGGGTAAGCCATTTGCATTTTAATGAGCCAGTATTTACACATTTACCTGACTCGGTGGTTTTGGGAAAAGTTAAAAGCTTCTTAACCAGGTATTTTTTCCTGATGAAGAATTACTCTCTATCAAGTAAGTATGCAGTTGTATGGAATTCTAACACAAGTGAATGTCGGCCTACGTTTCCAGCTTAAATCCCCGTCCTGGATAGATGCCAGATTCTTAATAGCTGTTCTGTTTTCCTCCTTGGCTCATCCTGGCTCATGCAGGGAAATTGCTGTTCCTCATCTCTCGTCTCTGATACTGTGGGATGGTATCTTCTGTAAGCAGAGATCCTTTCTCTAGCCTTTACCAAAATCATGTTCTTCTAAAATGAAGTTGACAGTCCACTCATTTAGGAAGAAGACTGCATATAGACACACCTCACTGATCTGCAAAACATGATTTATTTCAGAGGGTTTAGGGCTGTTTTTCCATTCAAAGACTTTTCATGTTAGGGCAATGTTAACTCTCTATTTATGCAAAGATTAATTTTAGCATTTACAAAAAGAACACAAATAAATGAACAAACAAACACAAATAAGTACAAATCGAGAAACATTCCCCACCCCCCACCTCCTCCCAATAAAAACCAAAATTGTTAAAGCCTATAGCACACTTGTGTTACTGAGGCCTCACTCAGTGAACAACATTAGTACACCCATGTGATGCAGCTGGGTAAGTATTTGCACACAGCCAGCCATGTAAGACAGCTCAAAGAAAAGATACATCCTGTATAAGTTTTTTACCCTATCTCAGATGTCTTGCCTCAAGTCATTAATAGCATTTTTCCAGTGTGTTTTGGCATGTGCTCCTGACTATGTTTGCAATTCTTCCCCATTCTTCCCCAGCCAAGTATGATAGATTTTCCTCAATTTTGTTTTTCTGAGTTTGGACCTGTGAAAAAAGGGGTTCATTCTCCTGTTAGGATTTAAAAGTTTTATAAAGGACAGTAGGGGACAAAGACAATAAAGCAAAATTAACAGCACTGGGTGCTTGGCATTCAGCCAAGAGCACAGCTGCTATTGTGGAGACACCCTTTACATACCTTTCCTATTGCATCAGTCTATTGCACCTTCATAAACAATTATGCATATTCAAATTTCCCCCCAAACTAGCTTACATGTTCCAGGAACTGTTTAGCATGGCTCCTCCTCGGGTCTGCCTTTTTAGAGCATGCGTATTCCTTGGCTGTGCTTTTAGTCAGTTTTTATTATCACCTCCAGCTTGGGCTTTGGTTCATGGTTTCTAATCAGCTATTGATAGCTGGCATGTCAGTAGCAGGGGTCTTCATCGTACATTCATTGGAGGTTATCCAACTAAGCAGACAATTTAATTACCACAAGCATAACTACAAGCATAAGAGTAGCTGTTTCATTACTATGTCTAAGTTTAGTTAATAACAGAAATAAAGGCATTAGTCATTGTTACAAAATTATATCTTTACAACAAAACTACTTTAATATTATACCTATAGCATCCATGTTAATATTCACAAAAAGCCAATATTATAATATATATTTGTCACAGAACCTTTAGGGTCTAGTCCTTGAACTGTAATAGTTATTATACTTTGTTTCTTCCAGTAGCTCCATGAGCCACCTTCCTTTCCATTAAATATATTTTAAGATCTCTTACCTGAAGTTTTACAGAGGATTTCAACCCAAAGCGATGAGAAAAAGCCTTATTCTAATCAATATTATTGGACTTTTCTTGTGCTCATTGGAAGGATTAATTTAGGTAAAAAGAATGGAGAATCCTTTTAAGTTTTACATAGTCATATAAATGTTATTGAGAAGAGACCCATGGAAGTTATGTAGTCCAAGCTCTGACTCAGAGCACAACTAATTGCTCAAGGATTTTTTTTTAATGTATGCCAATATTATTATTATTATCCAACATTATTACATAGGAAGATAAACTTAAAACAGAAGTTTAGAACATCTTCAAGGATGAAGATTTTGATGTGTCAAAATACTGCGTTTTATATTTAAAATAAGAAAAAGATTATTGCCTTTACCTGTAGTATTTCTTTTAAAAGAAAAAGCTTGTTTAAAGTTTTCTGAAAACAAATGAGAATACTGCATTTCTTATTTGAGTGTTATTAAAGGAAAATCTCAACTATTCAATTTTAAAATGTTAACTGTAGTATAGTTACATTTTACAATGTAGAATTTTGATTAAAGGAAAAATATTTTTAAAGTAGATTTCAAAAGAAATGTTTCTGAAAGGAATGGGTTTCTATGATAAAATTTTGTATAATCAGGTTTTAGAGAAATAGCAGAAATATTCTTGAAGAATCCTTCACTTTCTATTTTGTCTTGTCTAACAGATTTTCACTATCACTAATTACTAGTATTACTGGGACAGTAATTGTCATAGGTAATGACAATCTGTCTCAGAACTGGAAGCTCCACATTTAATGAAAGTTATCTTAGTGCATGGATTGCTCCTTTTTAAAAATTATTTTCATGGTTTGTTTTTTTGTTTTTTTTTTTTCCCATAGTATTCTATGGAGATAGCTGGAAAAATTAGTGTATCTGACCCCTTTCCTCACAGAGAGAAATAGCTAAGGGTGCTTTGTTATAATATGTTATAGTTGCAACAGGAAAGTGCTTCCTAACATTTACTCAGGAATTTAGCAACAATGTTACCACTAGCAGATGTTAGCTACTAAGCCAATGAGTTAATTTCTACTAATTGCTATAAATTTGCAATCCAACCCCAGTAATATGGTGCCATAATCCAACCCCAGTAACATGGTGCCATAATTCCCTGCTATAGAGGAACCCAAACTTGAAAGACTCACATCTTAAACATGATAAGACACGCTGATTCAGTTGGCCAAATATATAACTAGATCAGGCTTTCACTAAAAATTATGTTTTCAGTGAAATTTTGAAGTTCCCTTCTTCTCCTATATACTGCAGAAAACAAGAAGACCTTACATTTTCTGGTAACATAATTATAAATTTGTTTTTCTTTCTACCAAGTACTAAGAACATACTGAATATTGCAGAAAATTGCAGTAAAATATGAAGTATATTCAAACTACGCTACAAGAGAAAAATGGCAACATTGTGTAACTAAAAATGTTCATCTTTTATACTGTATTTCTCAAGCAGAGGACAATCCAAGGTTTTTGGTGGAAAACTACAATGTGCTATTTATAACTAAGATAGGAATTTTTAAAAATTGCCAGAAGCTAAATATGAAACAATATATTTTATCTATTGAAAATGAATCACAAAACCTCTTTCTAATTTTTATTTTATCCATGACCCTTTGCACAATTGTATGCTTTTTGAATTTTTTTAAAAAATTTATCCTTGGACTGAAAAATCTTCTGCAGAGTTCTCTTATTGCTACAGATACAGATGTTCTTGTTTTCTAATGTGTGTATGGAGGGAAGGCCAAAAACTGTCTGCTAGTTCTTATAGGAATTTCTAAATTACCATCTATCCAATATTCTGTACAGGAATGAAATTCCCAGTTAAAACATAGATGCACATTCTGCTTACAGGAGATTGGTTTACCTCTGCCTAGCTATGAGAGATGAAAGTGAATTTTGATTTATTGTTCTGTTAGAGTGTTTAGAAACAGATTGTCTGCTTCCAGAAAGGAGGGATCCAAATATCTGCATTACCATGTTTTGTGCAAACTAGTTCAGGGCTCTTTTCTGCAATGGACTGACCCAAATGCTCACCACCACAGCTCAATGCTGTTTCTTTAGTCACCTTTGCTAAAAATATTTTGCATGAGGAAATACATTATGGTATGTAATTGTTTAAATCCCTTCACTAAAAAGATATTTTCAAAGAAGAAACCAGAAAAATAATCATAACTAGAACTTTTCAGGAATTTCTGCAAATAGAATGGTGACACCATTCTAAGAATAAAATATTACTTAGTACCCACTGAATTTCCTCTGAGGTGTCAATTCAGTTTGATTTGGTTTGGAATGGGTGTGTGGCCTGATCCAAACTTAACAAAATTCACTGCTGATGTTCCTAATAAAACATGGAAAAAGGGTTCCTTAGTAAAAAACTCTCCTCCCTTGCACTGTGTGTGTGCAGTGAGGTGGGGTTGACAACACAAAGTCCTGGAGTGAACTGTCTCACAGCTTTGTATTTCTTGTATTTGTATTTCTTGTCTTCTAACTGTAGTGACTTTTCTGAAATTGTTTTGCCTTCACTGTGCTGCAGCTCCTAAGGACTTAAAGTATATTGACCATCTCATAGACTATTATTTTATTGTGAGCTGTTTTTCTTTCTCATGAAAGGCTGTTAAAAGCTTATATGATCTTTATTATTCTTTGTGTCTTTAAGA
Organism: Erpornis zantholeuca; assembly: GCA_013400515.1. Taxonomy (NCBI): domain Eukaryota; kingdom Metazoa; phylum Chordata; class Aves; order Passeriformes; family Timaliidae; genus Erpornis; species Erpornis zantholeuca. The sequence continues at coordinate 49,232 of VZTN01013221.1, read as the reverse complement.
AGTTCAGTGAAGAACTCTGCACACAGCTGATGCAAGATTTGTCAGGGTAAATAATTTATTTTATGAGCTCATCTGTTAAGAAAAGCCTGTCCACTTTCTGGTTCATAAAACCTCCCACTGTGCTGCTGGTCTGAAAGAGTATCAGTAAGTCTCATAAAAAGTTTGTGTTTGGTTCCCTGCAAACATCAACACTTAATTATGTAGCTCATCATGGCTCCTCCACTATACTTTGAACACTAATTAAAAGGCTGAAAATTGAAACCCTTGTACTGGGCTTTTAAGGTTTACCAAGGTGAAAACAAAAACAAGTTTGGCTCTCCCTGTTCCCTTCACAGGGCAAGAAGGATGAAGGTGAGCACAGTTAATCCTTTGAGCACCCATGGAAGGTTAGGTGCAGGGCAGAAATCACTGGATTGAATCTCATGGTAGAGACTCAGACTGTGCTGCTTTCCACAGAAATTTAAATCATCAAAAGGTGCGAAATCTGCTGCAAATTGTGTGATGGAGATTGTGGTACCCTCCCCCAAAAAGTGAACAAGGAGGAACTTTTCCAGCTGTCCTTTCCCTCCCTCTTATAGCACACAACCCACATACTCATTTCTAATTTTCAGTCACAGCTCCTGAAGGCAGTATAAATTTACAGCTATTGAATAACATTTAAAGATAGTCAATAGTTTACTCAGAAAATGTTTAACTGCTTTTCTCCCAAGGCCTGCAAAGAGTGACCTTTCCATTTTCAACTCAAATGATGCACGAAGGAGTGACTGCACAAGTGGGAACACTGTCAAAAACCTAAAGCTGATTCAGAGCTGAGTGTCTGAACTATTCAGTACCATTGGCTGAGCCTAGTCCTGACATGTCAGAGTGCAAATTTCTAAAATGCAATGAATAGTGGATAGAGGTAGCAGAACTGGATAGGAATGCATTTATTTTGCTTGTGTTCTTGTTTATGAAGGGCAAGAATTGAGCCTTTTTGGTCCCAACGTCAGCTTTGCTTTAGAAAGGATCCCAGCACCTTGCCCATGCATATTGAAATGTCATAAAAATATTGATTGCACAAATGGATGTCTTGCTGTCCCATGTCAGCACGACCTTGTTTACAGGCTAATTCCCTCCTCAGTGATATGCCTCAGTGGCATGTCTTTTGGCTAATTAAGGTTTGAAAATTCAACTTTCTAATCTGCACCTTAAATCCATAAATGATATTCAGAGTGAGAATTTCTGCTCTTGTGTATATACCTGTATCTCACAATGAGACCCATGCATTAACCTTCAAAGACTTCTACAGTAATGGTTCAGAGTACTTTAAACACTTATGAGTGATCTCTTCTAACTTCATTAATGACTCTACTAATTACATAGTTTATCATGTCATAGTGAAAGCTGAAAAAATAGATAACAAACCACAGTCCCTCTTTTCATAATTTCAGTACTCTTTTCAGTTTCACTGTAAAGACACAGTAGGATTTTTTTAAAAAAATCAATTTTATGCAAGTTTGCAAGTTTATTTCAGCCTTTGTAGAGGAAGACAATTGCTATTATAAAAAGACCTAGATATTTATGTTTCAGGATTTCAGTCTATAATGCTGAGATTTATGCCTGTTCAGAAGCTCTTTCATGGGTTTATTTCCAGCATATTCCATCAAAAATCAGAGCAATAACCACCATCATCTTGGGAGAATTATAATTCAAATGAAGAAACAGCTTTGAATTAAGCTTAGCATAAATGGGTTGGACAAGGAAAGCCAGTCCTGGTACAGAGGGGGTATAGAGCAGATGAGGTTCTCTTCTTACACTGCTCTCTCCATTTTTAATTAACAGAACATGAATGCATGAAGAGAAGCATTTGCACCTTATCTTACAACAAGTAGTGTGCAACACAGGACATTTGCCACACTTTCCAGACCAGATCTGCAGTGGAGAAGACTCATGGAAGCAGAGAGGTGGGGTGAAAATACCTTCTATGAACTCATGTTAGGAGCCAAGCTTTTTCCACCTGTGATGTAAAACACTGAGCACCCCTAGGTCTTTCCTCAGGCCTATGTGAGGAAAACATGGAGCCTAGAAATTCTCTTTGTGTTGCCAGACTGCCCAAAGTCTAGCTGCATTGCTACCACGGTCCTCTCTTTTCTCAAAGGAATAATCACTGACACCCTTAAAAATNTGATGATGATGATGATGATGATGATGATGATGATGATGATGACAGAAAAGTATTTGCAGCAAATATAAAAAACTCATACATTACCATGCTTTCGCTGCCCAGGGTTTATCCTGAGTATGGATTTTTGTCTTGGTGTCCATGTTAGTCACTTCTCTGGCTGGTGGTTGTTGAACCACAGCCCATGTAAAAGCATGAGAAAGCATCTTTGTTTAGTAGCTCCAGGTTCTAGGGGGAAAATAACACTCTGGTTAGATAACAGGATCATAGAACCACGGATTATCTCAGATTGGAAGGAACACATAAGGACCATCAAGTCCAACTCCCAGCTCCTCAAAGGACCAAAACCTAAGCCATATGAGTAAGAGCATCATTCAGATAGTCCTTGAACTATGATAGGCTTGGTGTCACTTCCCTGGGAACCTGCTACAGAGACTGACCCTCTCAGTGAAGAAACTTTTCCTAATGTTCAGCCTGAACTCGTCCCAACACTTCTTCATTCCTACTGCAGGTTGCCTGAGAGAGAAGATCATCATCTGCCCTTCTGCTGCCCTCCTTGAGGAAGCTGTAGACTGTGATAAGGTCACCCCTCAGCCTTCTCCTCTACAAGCAGAATAAGCCAAGTGAACTCAGTCACTCCTGGCAAGTTTTGTGCTCAGAGCCTTTCACCATCGTTGTCACCCTTCTCCAGGAAAACTCGAATTTGATGTCTTCTTGTACTGACGTGCCCAAAACTGCAATTTTCAAGGCAAGGCTATACAGTGCAGAGCAGAGCAGGACAATCCCCTCCCTTGCCCAGCTGGTGATGCTGTGCCTGATGCACCCCAGGACACACTTGGCCCTCCTGGCTGCCAGGGCACTGCTGGCGCATGTTCAGCTTGCCATCAACCTAAACTTTGTATCTCTTTCTTGGGAGCTGTTCTTCAGCCTCTTGTCCCCCAGTATGTATAAACAGGGCTACTCTATCCCAGGTGCAGAATCCAGCACCTGCTCTTGTTAAAATTCTCATTTTCATGTTTTGAATTTTTGTATTACTTTTACTATTTTTTTATATTAATATTTCTTAAAAATCAGGCCAGTTACAAGGAAGATGATCTTCCTTTTACCAACACCTGAAATTGCTTTTGAAGGCAAATCAAATGCTTGCTTCAAGACAGGAAACCTATATTCAGTTCACTATGAGCTGGAACTATTTGTTTAACTAACTCTCTGGAAATTCGTTGTTTGGGTAAATGTGCCTTATCTGAATCTACTTTCTCAGAAATCACATAGCCCAGTAGAACTGACTTAAGAGACAAGAAAAGGAACACTAAATGTAGTGAATCATAACGGGTTTACAAGGTGGATCTGATTACTTTTTGAAGTCCTGATGATGTTTATCTGAAAATACTTCTGAAAATCTTATCAGCTCCATCAGTGTTTGTGGTACATTTTATATATTTCTAAGTACTCTGAATTTCTGGCTTTCAATAGATCAACTGCATCTGATGATAAACTGAAATCAGAATGAAGGTTTTATAGTTTGTCTCCATGAAATCACTTGGTGATATCTTCCAGGTATGATTTATGTATTTCCATCTGCTGTAGATGAAAAATAGCTTTCCTATTGCCTCACAGACTTTGGAATAATTCACTCAGAAGGAAAAGGGAACCTCTCACACTCCTATGCACCCATCTCATTTTGGTTGTAGGGAGCATGTGAAAAGTACTGAGTAAAAGATGAGATGTAACAACCACTTATTTTTAGCCATTCCTTTAGTTTAGAAAACACTTTGCTTCTCTCAGAAATTTGATATTTGCCTTTTAGTATTTTAAAATGCCTGAAGATATAGATACATATGAATATTGGAAAAATTAAAAAAGTAACCTATAAACTTTTATTGCCAAGAAGTGTATAAACAAGGACTATCTCTAGTTTTCAATTCATCAACCTGTATATTCGAAATATAATTGGAAGTAATTTTACTTGATCGTGCCACTGTATAAAAACATTGCATGTAAAACAGAGTAAAAGCAAGCAAATCCAGCTGTATGCTTTCAAGGTTCTGTTAAAAATCTAAAAAAGCAGTTCAAAAATTGTAAAATCAGAACACCTGAGAGAAGTTACCTTGATTTTACAGTTAAGTGTTTGCTATATAAGCATTTTCATGAGCAGAGTCTGATTCTTTCCTTATATTGTCTTTTCAACACAGCCGTGGGTGTGAATTCTGATGGGAACATTTGAGCTTTGAGAAAAGGCTTGTCAAAATAGATACAAAGATATTTTCAGAGACAATTTAGAACAGCGAATACTTGACTTTTGCTGTATTTGAATCAAAATAAAGTAAGCAAAGTCTTCAGAGCTTATTGACATTATCAGTTTATCGAAAATATGTTCATACTAATCACTTGCTTTGAGGGGGTTTGTTTTGTATTATGCTTCATAAAATGAAACACATTCCTTAGCATTCAGAGAGGCTGCAGAAATAAAACACCCAGAAAGACAAGTTCAGCATTCTGTGCCTCAGCATTCCAGATTGCCAGCAATGGAAAGAGGAGAGTCCCTAGCCCCTGTAACCAGCTCTGTCCACGGTGATGGGCAACGTGTGAGAAGACCTTGTGCAAGCTCTTTGTTTTCCAGTTGCAGAAGAGGGGAAGATTCCATTTCTAAAGTACTCTGAGGGATGTGGATGAAGGTGCTGTTTGCCATTAGTGCTTCTACCCATCAAAATGTTCCACTGTGCATGGTTAAAATGTATTTAGATGAAGAAACAAGCCAAATTATACTGCTATTTGAACACACAATCTCTAAATCTTTATCATTTTTATAGGAAAATTATTCTGTGTCAGTGATTACATATTCGGTGTGCTGAATTGTGAAGTATTCCCAAGAATGTAAAGCTAGGGTTCATAAAATTGCTTTGCCTCAGCTGAAAATACTCTTAATTCAATAGACAGGATACAAAACATAAATTATTTTGTTAGAATGTATTGTGCTGGGAAAGGAGACTACACCAAGCAAGGAATATTGATGTGTGTAAAATTAAATTGTCATTCTTCCTAACATAAATGTTATTTCTCTTGAGAACAAACCTCTAACAGTATACTTAATAGTTACAACCTCTACCAAATAACCATGTTATTGTCTGATTGCAACAGGCAGAGATATAAGACAACATTCTCCATTGGTTCGCAAGCTAAGTGAAAATTCTAGTAGAGCATCTAAACTGGACTCACTTTATTTTAATCCCTAAAATTAATTTGACCATCTGTAGGTCAATTCTTACATTTCAGGTAGTCCTATTTCTTTAAATTGTAGCAATTCTTTCTTTTCTTTCACTTGTTTCTTTTCTTAATATTGCCCATATTAGCACGGGAAAAAGAGGAGTCTTGAATGCCAAATCCCACCTCTCTTCAATATTGTTTTTAGTAGAAATTCCCTGGCAATTCTCACTGTACAATTTATAAATTCTACTCAACACTCAGGATTTGTTTCTTTGCTCTCACAGTTTTGAATTTCTCTGCCTCTCCTTTTTCTCTTCTGCATGTACCATTTTAGTTTTCTATTTTCCTTTATCTCTCTCAAGCCCTTTTTACTGCACTGCACTGAGCTTCCTTTCAAAACTGAAGCAGAGGGTGAGCAGGGACTCATTTATCTCAAAGCTAGAGTCCCATTTAACCTATAGCTCCAGGGACCTGTGATACTGTCCTGAGACTAGCCAAAATGCTGCTTTCATTTCCCCCAGACACTCACAGTCCCTCAAGGGAATGAAAGGCACCCTAGATATTCAGCTGTCAGGAAAGGCCGTGAGAACAGCACATCTATGGGCACCAAAGAGCCCTTTTGATCATGAAAAGTGTGTTATGGGTGATTATACAGACCCTAGAACTTTCTGTGTTGCTGAGAGAAGACTCAGCAGTCCCATCAAAGGAAAGGATCAAAGGAGGACAAGTAGACTGATAGTTTAGGTAAGGGCTGATCACACGGGGGGAGCTTACTTGTGAACAAAATTTGGAGATTATGTTGTCAAGCCTGTTTTCACTAAATACCATAGAAAATATTTAGCTGGCTTCCTATGGAGCAACTGGGAGAATGAAAAGTATTTTTCAAAATTCCATCTTTGTTGAGAGACAATGATACACTTTGCAAATTATTATTTTCATTGTCTGTCACTGAGGATTCCCTAGAGGCACTGCAGCCTTAAGTGGCAACTTGTTTGAATGAGCACTGCTGCATGGACTATGAAAAGCATCAAAACCCATTTGAACCATTATCTGGCTATTACAACAAAGTTTATAAAGCAGAACAGCATTTGAGCATTGACTGAACATTGACTGAATATTAACTTTGTTCATAAACTTTTTTTTTTCCAAAAGAAAGTACAAATTAAAAGAGAAAAGGAAGTAACCAAAGTAAATTGTATTAAGGCAGCAGTTAACAGTTGGTGTCATAAGCAACTGCAGGTGAAACTGAGTCTTAGAGAGGCATGAAAATACTTAAATGGAGGCTTCCTCAATCTTCTCCACTCATATTCAAGATCCAAAAATGAAAGAATTAATTCTCCACTTACTGATCAAATAAGGATATAAAATCTTGAATTTGTTGGACACCCTTTTTAATCAATGCAAACAACCCAAAATTATCAGAGGCATGATGATCTCACTGTCTTCTAATTGTGCCAGGAAAATGGAAAAAAATAATTTCTGCTCAGCAGAAGCCTTGATAATTTCAGATAAATTCTTGCATGTAGCCGAACACATGGTTTTGCCTTATTGAGCTTTGTTTCTGAGACATAAACTATCTGCTCAGGTATTGCAAATATCTTTTTCCACATAAACCAGCACAGCAGCACTAAATGTCGTTGCAGTTCATTACTTATTGTAACAATGACACTGATCAATCTTTTTGCAAAGTGTATTTGTTGGAGGGAAAATCATCATTGGCAGACCAGGTAGGTAAACAGTATGTCAGTCCTTAAAAATCTGGTAAGGGAGAGTGTGGAACATACGCTTAAGTCAATCTTTGTGGCATAGAATAATCCATTTCCTTCCTGCCATCAGGAAGGTTTCCTCTTGCTTTGCCTGTCACATTAAATATTGAAACCTTCTGCTGAGCAGTGGAAATACTGGGAGCCCTCTGCCTGGGTCTGCTTGGAGAGACGTTATTGATATAGGACGTGCAGAATGTTTTCTTTTTGTAATTTATGGGTTTGATTTTCTCACGCACCATCTTCTGCACTGAGGGGCAGGGGTCAAACTGTATTGTCATCTGTCTCTTAAACTGCAGCTTTAGGTGTAAAGAGGCATAAAACTGTTTTGAAAAGGTCACTCTGACCAAAGAATCAATTCAAGTTACAGAGATTATAGAAAGGCACAGAACTTTGACAGAAAATGTATGCAAGGATATGAAAATCTACTGATCACTAATTATTTTGCTCTTGTGTCAACTTTTACCCCCTTCCTTTTAGGAAAAGCTGAAAAAACATGGCCAGTCAGCAAAGAAATATCCCTTCTTCAGAGTTTCAGAAGAAAACATTGATTGTTTTCCAGTGTAAATTTCAGGTATAAAAAGAGTCAAGTGCTCATTTAGTAGAGTATTTCGAAATGTTCTGGATTTTGCTGTGCTTCAGATAAGGCAAACTTGTTCTACCTTCTTAACACCAGAAATCTAACAGACTTAGGTCTAACTGAGGCCTTTGTTACTTGCAAAGTTTTCTCATGTGAGAAACTGTGTCATGTAGTTTAACATAATGAAGGATTTCTGGTCACATACCAAGAGCATGGACTTAAAATACTGCATTTAACACTCTCATTACTCAGATTTCCTGCGCCATTGCTCTGATGGATTTGATTACACAGCTTGATTTTCACAGAGACTGATGGAAAGGTTAGTACATAAGATTTTTCCTGCATTCTGCTTCAAGCTATGCACTAATGTACCACTCAAAATCAGATATAATTTAAGGAGTAAAAGAATAGGATCCCTCTTCACTACTTTTTTTTTTTTTTTTTAACAAGAAGTCAAGTAAGTGTAGAGGAAGAAAGGCAGTATGTTTTATTGATTCTCCATGGCACTCTTACAAAATAAGAAATGTATATTTAGGATACAAACACTATATTTAAATGGAAGATTATTGTACATCTAAACTTTGACTGAATTAAGAGCAAAGATTTCGTACGCTATAAACACAAGTATGAAATTTTGAAGAGGGGATAAGATACTCTAACTATTCCTAACTGATGTCTGCATGGTTGAGAAAAAAGGACTTGATTCAAGTCCACAGACACTACCTTAAAATGTTTATTCAGCATTTTCACAAGTGCCATTTTGTGTGAAGTCAGTAAAAATGTTTAGGAACTGTATTAATAAAGGCAAGTGTCATATGTTGAAAATCTGTCATTGAAAATACATAGACATCTAAAACAGAAGAAATTAATTCAAAGTTTTAAAAAAACTAAAAATATAAATTTTTTGAATTTAGGGGGTTACTACAAATATTTTTAAGATAAATGAAAATATAAAAAATGGCGCAAGTTTCTCAGTTTACTGAATTATTGTAAAAATTCAAATCAGAACTTTAGCAATATATTCAGACAAGCAGATAAATGTAAAGACTTTCTGAAGCCCATTTTTTACTTAACACATCTATCACATAGATATTTCATTGGGCTTTTCTTTTAATTGTACCTAATACAGCATAACTGTAATACAGATAATGAGTATACATTGTTTCTTAAATCACAGATTGCATGGTTGCCATGTGCATATATTAGATCCATATGACCAAAATGGTCAGGGTGATAGTGAAATCCTCATCTAGACAGGATGCAACTTCTCTCAGCAGCAGCTATGCTTACTAGCAATTCCTTTTGGCAATAATTGGAGTTGCCAAACTGGATGTCCTTGACCTTTAAAGGGTAAGAGTAGGGACATTTTGATAAAAAGCATCCCTTTTCAAATGAAATAGAATACTTCAAGTAATGGGCACATAAAATCAACAGTAACGTTTGCAACTTGGGTAGTAACTTTCCACAGATATTAGCAAGACTCTCTTCCATAATGACATCACCTCACCTATGTCTGAAAAGTTCAATAGCAGTGCTTAACTTATTTTAAAAACCTATAGAGGAAAAAATAAAGTGTGAGAATTATGAAACCAATCAATTGCTAAATCATTCTTCTCCCCCTCAGTGTGTTCAGACACGGGTGATTAGTTTATATGAATTTTCCCTGAATCCAGAGTTGATAGCAAATGTTATGCTTGGCCAGTGTGATTGCTGATACAAAAAGATTTACTGTTATCTCCTCAAGATGGCCATGGTTCTCTCTTGAAATATCGTTTCTGCCTCAAGAAAAGGCAGTCTTGAGGAAAGCAGTCTCACCCCTGAAAAATGTGCCAGCCCTCCCTTCCTCTTGTGGCTTTGTTGCTGTGTGTTTGCATGAGACTATTCAGATGTTTTAATCTGATTTGAGAGATTGCATTGTGAATTTCACTGGAAAATATTGATGCCTTAGGTTTTAACTTTTATATTTTTCAAATCCTGTACTGCTAGTGTAACTGAAGTTTCCTGTAGCTTAAGTGCTGTTCTCTTATGCTAAGATAGATATAACAAAGCCTCTCTAGGTTGCTCTCCAAGGACCCCCAAACTGTCCTAGGCTGAAAAACTGTAAACCAGCATACTGGGGAGAGGGGGGGAAGCTTGGGGAAATTCCATCATTGGCTGGGTTCTGGTTGGTGAATTTATGCTGATATAAAAGTGTGAAGACTCGTGACCTGTTGTCCAGTTTTGGGATGCACTGAGGCAGGACCCTCTGGAGCCCAAAAGTGTACATCTGAAGGCCTTTCAAATAAATACCTCCTTTATTCCTGTCTAGTCTCTGTTTCTAGGTAGCCATTTAAGGCATCAAAATCACATGGCCTCTAAGAGAGTATTGAGTGTTCTGCCTGGACTGTTTTGCACTGATTTTCTGATTTATTTAAGAATAGGAGATACTTCATTTCCTCAGACTTGGCTGGAATTATACTCTGTGTCACACACAGCATTTCCAAGACAAAAAACCTTTAATCCACTAAGAAAGGGTTATTTTATTTTGTCTAGCAATGCCAGTGCTGATAGCCATGATCAAGGAACATTCAGATTTTCCTTTGTTATTATCTCTCTGTGTACCAGAAAATGCACTAGCAAAAAGCACCTTTGAGCTGTGTTCTGCCATCAACCTTTTGAAGCACTTTGAAAGTACATTGAAATCAACGGGGAGTCCTATTTAATAGGCAATTGTACCGCCTCAGGATGTTTGCTAAGAGCCATACTGTTTTCTGGAATGAGATAAGCAAGAGAAAAGGAATTGGCACATAATTAGAAAATATAGTAGTTTCCATACAGTTTCTTCAAACTACAGCAGTCCTTAAAGCAGGGGATGGAGTTTTATTAGGCAGGCACAGAAAAATAATCAGGAAAAGAGGGGGACCTTGGATGACTCTGCTCATAGCACATGAGTAGCTTCTTGAAATGCTGTTTTGTTTTTAATCAGGAAGCGAAGGGCTGACAGCTGGCTGCCCTGGGCTATAATTCAGCAGAGCACTTCAGCATATAAGCAAATGGGACTTGAGCTTGTCCTCAGGGTGCTGATTCAGCAAAACCTTCCCCTTGCCCTCAGCAAAGCTCTGCCTCTCCACTGGAGATAGATAGTTCCTGCAGTGCCTGCACTCCTCGTGCCCTCCAGTCCATTGTCCCCCAGGAAATGACTGAGAGGTAGGCCCTCCTTTTACAGACTGGTAATGGAAGTGGACAGAAAGGCAGGACAGAGAGGGGCTTAAGACTCCTGCCAAGTTCACACAAAGCAACAGTGAATAGAAAACTCGTCGAGATGCCAGGCAGCAGCACACAAAGGCTGTGCCACTTTTTCTCCCTCACTTTGTTCAACCTGAACAGGGCTTGGTTATTCCTGTCCTTAAGTCTCCAGCCAAGCAGGGGGGACAAAGTATTTGCTAAAAAACTTTGTGTTGACCAGAATATGCTCTGTGTTGAGGAGAAGCACGGTGAGATTACATTTCTTTATGAGCAACTGAAGATAAGAGAAGACTTCTGAGAGCATTCTGCAATGTAAGCAAAGACTTGACATTTTGTACACAAAGGAAGATTTTTGTAGGACTTTCCTGCACTGGAAGACAGACACAAAGAGAAAAAGGTTTATTAATTGCTCTGGAACGAATACATAATTTGAACATCTGTGAACCTTGTGTGGGGCGGAACAGACCAAAAGGAATCTTTACATAGAAGTCCTATATAGGATTTGTAAAACCTATGGAAACTAAAAGTTTCTAACATGGCTAGAGATACTGTGCATAAGTTCAAAAGTGCTTTGGAACCTAGGTTTTGGATTTCCAGAGCTGAGACCACTGAGTTTAGGGACTTGATCCAAAAAGAGATGCGCCCCTGGTATTGCACATCTAGGTGCCAGAAGTACAGCTCACAGGGCTGAGTCAGGCACTTCGTTCCCTATGTACTAGGTGAGAATGGTACACGAAATTTGACTGCAGAGCACACCTCTGGAAACAGTTAAGATGAACAAGGGCATGAAAAGACGGTGTTAGGACTGAAAATGTCCATGGGTGAAGAGAAGGTCAGGAGTTCAATGCAGGTTTGCAGCAATTTAGGGAAATCCCATCAGCCTGGTTGAACAGAACCTGCAGTTCACTCTCTGCATCTTTCCAGTTGAAGATGGAGAGACCTGCAGAGCAGAGTGATGCCTTTCCCCATCTCTTTATAGCTGCAGGATGGATGTGATCCAGCTAATTAGCTCTCCATGTGCTGAGAGTCATCTTAAGCTCTACCTTCTGTGCAAGGTATGTCCTGTTCTGCCCATGAAGAAGGATCATTAACCGGTAGCACAATGAAACTTTAGGTTACCAATATTTTAAATTTTTTAGGACTAAACAGTGACTTTGAAAATAGCATATTAAGCTTTGAGGCTTTTCACACCGTGTGAATACAATTATGAGGAGTTTGCTTACCAGAGCCAGGATCTAACAGGATGTGATCCTCAATGAAAGTATTTTAGCATATCAGTATTATTTGCAGACCAGGTTAAAAAATCCCTTGAACAAGATTGTTGCTTTTATTACCTAAAATGCCTTCTAGACCCTGTATATTCAACATTTCTGAAAATTCATTTTATCTTTCATTCTGACTATCCATATTACTATGCCAACAGATTATTGGAATGCAAAATGTAATGAAATATTACCCCTTAGAGATGTGTTTGTAATGTAACCCACAGTGCACACAGGAACAACAAGCTTGAGGAATGAATGAGCTCAGAGAAACTGAAGCATATTTTATACCAGTTTTCACACAGTATGGCTTCCTTTTAACTCCAACTTGGTTGGTAATATTGCAGAGGACAGCAAACCCAGGTTTGTCATGATGTTCAGATTAAAGCTAAGACTCAATTATTTACTCACTGAAAGTGGGAAAAGCATAATGCAAAACAAGATGGAATACTACTTCCCAAAATTCTTAGCTGTCAAAATTAATTATTTTTAATAATATTCAAAGATAAAAATTGTCAATTGATAACATATTTTGAGCATTTAAAATAGTAACAATATCATTCATTATAAATGAATTGTAAGAAATGAAAGTTCATTTGTCCTTATAAAATGAACTGCAAACAGCACATCTTGGACTAAAGGCCAAAATTTTAATCTCTATCCCATTAAGTTTATTTATAGGAGTAATTAATTCCAAATCTAGTAGGTACTTACCTAAATGTCATTCTTTCTATGACTTTCATTACAAAAAGAGTTTCTTTGGTCCCACAGTGTGGTATCTACATATAATATTTCAAACCTCTAAAATGTTATTAATATTGATTCTTTGTATATTAATCCTGCTCTGAAGAAAAACAGCAGTTTTAGTAATAACTGAAAAATAAGTAAATTTACTAGACTCTGAAGGTAGATTTTTTCCTCCTATGAACCTAACAAATCATCCTTTATAGTGCTATGTTCCTGTCCTGCCAATAGGAGTATGACTAAAGTAGAGCCTTGGTCAACACTGTCCCCTCTGAGTTTTATCTGTTGGTAACTACGACAGCATTTAATGAGTGTGAAAATGTCCTGTCTCTGCAAGGAGCCAGTGAGAAAAGCAGAGCAAACAACACAGAGAAAAATCTCTGAGGAGCAGAGTAGGCTCTCAGTAAGGGTGGCTTTGCTACCTTCCCTGAAAAAAAAAATAAATAGATAAAGTGCTTATTCAGTATAATTAGGGAGGTCTTTTGGGTGATCGTTTTTCAGTCCATAACTCATGAAGTATATTATCTGTTAGGACTGGTAGTTGGTTAGACTGTAGCATTATAACTTCATGATCAGGCATTTAAATTACAGGGTTTTGTTTTGTTCCATGACTGGATGATTGAAGTTTTATGATCAGGACCAGAAATCCATTAAATTGACTTTTTAATAAGGAGGAAATGTTGTAGCTTGTAAAGAAGAAAAAAGAGACACAGGCAGGCAGGCAACTAGATGTTGTTATAATTACTAGGGAAAATATATTATTTTAAAACAATCTGGGTTGTCACATTCAATTTTCTCTATAGTTACAGACAGCTAAAACACTGGTGCTGACAGGCAGCATTCATGTTGCGTATAAAGCTCTGGACTAGATGATTTTATGTGGGCTGTTTTATAATTACACACGTTACATTACAGTGGGTAAAAATATACCAATCCTACAAAAGAAGCCAGTTCTTTTTTTTCAATGAACTGCATTGATGTGGTTAATAATCTCTTGGATCTAGAAGAACCAGAACTTTTCTGGGGACGTATTCCCCATTCAATATGGGTTTTTAAAATGGCACAATATGGGTTTTTAAAATGCCTCTTTTTGCACATGCAAGAGGTGTGCACAATCCCCTCCCTTAATAACCACACACACAGGTTGCTACAGTGCAAAGTGCAAAGCTCAGTCCCAGCTAGGAAGGGGCTGCTTTCTCTTCCAGTCAGTTGGCTGAGTACCAGTCGCTCCAGAAGGCTTCTCAGTGATGGGTTAAATTACCTGTTCAATACAGAATTATATTCCTCTCCTGAAAGCCTTTCAGCGCAGTCAGCAGCACACATGTGCACATTTTCCTTCCTGTAAGCTGTAGAGAACATCTGTGCAAATTCTTAAACGTGAATATATTGTAACAAATCTTTGGGGATCTTTGGCACTCAGGTGTGATCCCTAGTTTTGCCCTGCATGCCGGTCTTGCTGGTTATCTCTGGTTATCAAATGATAGATTATGCTGAGAGCTCTTAACTTGGCACTAGTGTCTACTGTGGGGACACATTTGGAAGAAATAATGATTTGTTTAGAAGAAATACAAATTTGCCTTAAAAAATGTTCTTCAGGAGTCAGGGTGTTCATCACAAAAATTTCCACGGTCAGGGTGCAAATACGGTTAAGTCAAGCTTGGTATCAATTTTCATGGTGTAGATATTTGTATGTTTCTTTCAATATTTATCACAAGCTTGAATAATGAAAATGCATGTTCAACCACTTATAGTTCTCAACAATGAAAAATGCCATTTCTGTTCTGCAGTCCTTTAAGTCTCCTGAGATGTTATCACTGTGTACCTATTCCAGAAAGTCTAAAGCACCCCTTGCAAATCATGATTTTATTCCTATTTTTAAACTAATATGAAGCTGAGAAAAAGAAAACAACGAAGTCTGAAGTCATGTAGATCTGTAAAGCTTCTCAAAATAACATTGTTGATTACTTTATTAGAACACAACAGAAGAGTGGTGGTTAGAGGAATTCTGTACCAATGTTACTCCTTTGAGAGTTATTGATTGCCTCAGAAATTGAGAATCAAAATGCATTGAATTGAACTATTAGCTAACTAATCCCAGATCAATTTTCTCTTTACTGAGAGGTCTTGTAAGCAAAATTATAAAGGAATGTTTTAAATAGGAAAAAACTATGGAAACAGAAATATAGAGGGTCAGGTTTTGGTAGGAGGAAGTTATAATTTCCCCAGGAAGGAAGAAAAGTTTGGAGATACTACAATTATAACGATTACAAATGATGACATTAAAACCAATAAAATGTTTACTGAAAACTCAAAAGTGAAAAATAGAGGAGAAATAATATGCCTTGGAATTTATTAAATGCAGTATAGACAAAAATATAGTTAAATACAGGCAAAAATACATGTCAGGAGAAGTAAGGATAATTTTTTGGAAGTTACATTAGGAATGAAGAATGGTAAAATTATTCATAAACGATGTAAAAAGCCTAGATGTCCAATAAACATTTCTGCTCTTTATTTGAAAAATAACAAATTTGTGTGATTTGTTTTCAGAGGAAGACTATACACTTTTCAATTTTATAGTATCCAAGAGACATGTGATTCATGTCTATCCAGAGACAGATATCTTAAATATCAGCCAGTTTTGATAAATTGAATCCAATCTGTCTGAGATAATCTTTGGTCTTTTAATATATCACAGAAATTCAAACAGAAGGAGAATAATTCCCTTGAATTTGGAAAGAGCGAGGGCCTGAAGAATTGTTGGCTGACCCAACTAAAATTAAAGGCAGAAGGTTGGAGCTTGGAAGAAGCAGTAGCTGACAACAAAACCAAAACATAAGAGTACAGCAGACCATAAGTTGTCAAAAAAATTTTTTGAAGAGTAAGTTCTATTTCCATTCTTTGAGGTTAGAAAATTGGTTAATAGGAACAGCATAATAAACTTAAATGTGCTTCCTATGACCATAAGAACATGACCACTCTAGAGAACTAATAAAATTCCTGTTAAATGGATGAGTCCAGCTGAGAGCTGTTGCCAGTGGGAATTTGCCTTGAAATAGAGGTCCTGGAATGATTAAGACCAGGCTGACACTGAGTGTTTTCATCAGTGAAAGTGTCAGTAATAAATGTTGCCTAAAATGTGAGCGTAAATTACAGAAGGACTGGTGGAAGAGCAGTGTGAGATTCATTGCACAGAAGGATCTGTATTACATGATATGACAGAATTTAAAAAAAAAAAAAAGAAAAAAGAAATTTTAAGCACAGAGAAATGTGAAAATCTCTAAGAGTAACAAGTACCTATAGAAGTGCAGATGGTGCACTCCTAAGGAATGACTTATTAATTATCCAGGAGTCCAAGGGAGGAAGAAAGCAGCCCTGTTACTGATAGAGGATGTGCCAGAAGAATTGAATAGAGCTCCTGGATGAAGAGGTAAGGGACTAAATTCTAAGAGTAGAAGGAGGGAGATAGTGCTGGTTTTGGAGACTGACACAGTCAGAACATTAATAGGATTTCCCTGTAGAATTCTGATGTGCACATTTAGCAAATGCTTTGTGGGGAAAACAGTGGGAAGAAATTTTGTAATATAAATGAGGTATAAAAAAGCTGGACTAAAAATTCGGACATAAGGTAGCAGATAATGTGAACAATTGCTGAATGCGGAGCACCAAATTGTTTGCATTATTTGATTTATAGAACTTGACAAAAATTCCCTGTGAAATGCAGCAAGGTGGTTCTTGGCTTTGCAAACGCATTTTCTATAACATAAAACAGTCAGTGTGAATTTCCCAGATTAAGAATGGAGAAAGGCTAACATTTTCTGTTATTTATTTTTAAGTCCCACATTGTTAAACAGAACTGAAACAGCTACAGTACCGATGTCAGGAATGCAGAACTCAGCACTTGCTGAAATCAACACAAACATTCCTAATTCTTACTTGTCTCCAGCTATTATTGCCGGGCAGACTGAACATCAGCGAGGCCCAGGACCATAAGTGAAGTTTCTAGATGATATTACAATGCACATAACAGCTAGGAGTAATAATAAACTATACCCCTGGAGTATTTCTTTGGAAAATTAACCGTGATTTGCCTGCCTTCAATATTTCAAATTCCTATTTAAATTCATCTGAAGGAAATGAGTTTGTTATGAAACCAAGTTTGTTCTTATTCTCACACCTAGTGAAAAATGTCTGCAGTACATAAACACACAGAATCACATAATTCAGTGTAATTGGACATTTTTTGTTTTAATAGGATTTATAGGACAAAAAAAAAAAAAAGAGACCCAGGGACAACAACTTCTCTAATATTTTTTTAATAATTTTTTTACCTAACATATATAGAATCTCTTCTCAGGAATGCATCCCTTCAACAGAGACAGTGATCTAGTCTTTGTATTCCAGACATCCAAGTCTAAAAATCATTCACTGTAGAAACTGCTTTCCATAGTGCCTTTTTTACAGCCTTTCTTTAATAGTTATGGACAATTTTGTTTCTAAGTGAAGGGGGAAAAAAAAGAATTTTGTCTCATTACTGAACAGACTATTTCCTTAATTAGCCTTTTCTTAAATTCTATGGCACATCTCTAGTTTAGATGCACTCATTTTTATCTTCGTGTTTATCTGGATGGATTTAACTAAATGGCCCAAACAGCGATTGTGTAATGAGCTATATAATTGATTTAGGATATGTACTTAATAGCAGGCAGGTGGTTGAGGTAACCTATTATTACTGCAGGGTTAGATTTCAGTAATGTGTTCCTTGTCCTGTCTATTTTTTTCCCAAGAGAACAATGCCTTGAGTAGCAGGTTGAGTAAATGTTCTCACAGATACTTCTCATGATTCCGGTGGAACTGGGCTCAGTTAACACTTGGGGTATGTCCAGTGACATTTGGTGTAAATAATGAACCAAAGCTTTATGCCTTAGCCTTTTGTACAGTAATTACTCAAACTGAATAATTTAAAGTACTCCACTGCTAGTTTTAAAATATGAATGATAAACAGCCTGTGTAAAATTGCTTGGAGAAATACGGCTGCTATTGCCAAGGCGTTCCTTAGTCTGTAAGTGAGTCTGATTGTACCACCATGTGCATAAGGGAGAGTCCCCAGTGGTCTTCAAGTGTCTATTGCCTGCAACAGTAAAAATTGCTGAAGTTCCCTTTCCTTCTTTCATTTCTCTCTCTGCTTCAGCTCTGTCTACTCCTTTCAAAACCCCTGCCCCTCTATATTGCCTGAAATCCCAGCTTCATACCTCTGTGTCTGCCCACGTAGGATTTTGTGCTCAGAAGGCTGCTGAATATCAGATTATCTGTAACATTCAAAGTAGAAGATTGATTCCATGCTCTTCTGCTTCAAAGGAATAAAATAAATCTGGACTTAGGAAAAAAACCTAATATGAAAAAATATTTTCATACATATTATACCACTTATTTTGCAATAGCATATACTAATGAAATAAGCACATAACTCTTTCTATCTGTTTATGCCACTACAGATGAGCTGACTTGGTTATGCAGACACATGTGCTTATGTACTCTGATTTTCAAGGAAATCATATTAAAAATGCTGGAAGCTAGAAGTGCTCCCGCTAGAAGCTAAAGCATTGGAGTTATGTAATTGCTAAAAGAACTTACACTGTAAGAAAGATTTAATGTTTTCTTTTAAGACCTAAGTGCAACATGTTCTTATCATTGTGATTTTTACTATATCTTAATAATTAATAGACAAATATAAAATTTGAAATAGTAGATAGGAGGCTATAATAATAGTACAGATGGCATTAGTGTCAGGTATTAGCTCAAAAAGGGTGAGAAATATGCAATTTTGAATGAAGGTAATTCTTGAAGTAGAAGACCACAGCTTAGATATTCCTTTCAGCACCTTTATCACAGTCAGCTAGAAGTGCTCTGGTAAGTAGATGGCTGATATACAGGATTATTGTCCCACATCCAGCCTGCCACATATGGTATTATATTGCCTGCTCCATGAGACCATTGCATCTCATGGTCTGGTCTGACCATCTCCATGGTAACAGGGGAAAAAAGGACATTTCTTCAGCATCCCTGCCAAGCAGTGTTAGGTAACACCCACCTTTGGTTCAGCGTGAGCACTGTGGCAGCCAGCACAAAACCTCCATCACTCCTCACAGATCCTCTTCTCCCCGTGCAGCTGCGGGAGCAGCAAGGGGTATTCCCTGTGACTAAAGGAGAAGCTTCTGACAACAACCCCTTGAAGGAGCACAGATGTTGTAACTGCAGTTTCTGTGGGCACGTCTGTACGATAAGCACAACTTTACTTTCTGTTTGCACTGGCTGCAGCTCTGTGCCCCTGTTACAGAGCTTGTGCCTCCGCAGCTCCAGCCTGCCCAGGTGCCCTAAGGGATCTGCTCTGAGTGGTAGGATGGGACCCACCCAAGCCTGCTGCCTCTTGGCACTGCTCTGCTGCACCAGACAGCATCCTCTTGAGCTGAGCTCTCTTCAGCCCTTGGGCAGCATTTCCTCTTCCCCTCTCACTAATGGTAACTGAGGACAGTAGCCAAAATCTATTCATTTTGCTTAGGAGGTTTTAACCTCCTCCAGGGACTTTCAGATCGATCACAACTGTTTCCTTCTACAGCCCATTATCTAGGTTGCTTTGTAGAAAATTTGTCTTCGTATTTTGGACTCACTACCCTCCTATTTCCAAATTCTAGAAGAATTTACATCAGCAACCCCATTGCATAATCTGGTATGTGGCTAATGCTGGAATATTGCTTATGTTTACTGTAACTTATAGAAAGATAAGTAATTTTTTAAATTACAGTCTTTTAACCGCACATATTCAATAACAACATTGGAATCAACTAAGAAGTCTTACTAAAAATAACTTCCCTATTTTATAACTGAAACTAAGTAATTGTTTACCAATATTCTGCTGTCTTAATTATGCGTTGTTTTTAATAGGGTAACTGCAAGTCTGCAATTAAATAATTGGAACTGAAAATTTTCATTCCCCCCTTCAAACAAATTAACAAAACAAAATGTAATTCCAACTTCTGAAGAGACTTCTACACAAAAAAATCTGTTGGTATGGAAGTACTTTGTATTGGGACTTTAACTGAAACTCAGCAACATTGAGTTGTATTTATGGTAAAACCAGACAGTACAAATTTGCCTTTAAAGATCTGTTGCTCATTCACCTCTCCAGATGTTCACACACATGCTTTTGTATATAAATTAGTAATTGCCATTAATGTTTATCCTGTACTGTAAGGCTATGTGTTCATAGAAAACTTGTGCACCTATGAGTATGATTACTGGGTTTTTTTGTTTGGGGTTATTTTGTTTGTTTTTCCTGCATATAACCAACTACAGGTTGTTCACATTATTCAGTTTGTCCCAATAATTCAGGTTTTCTAACTCCTGGTTATCCTCTATTCCCTGCTCTTTTTGACTGGGGAGCTCTGCAGAGTTTTTAGCAGAGGTACCTGTAGCAGTACCAGTCAGCTAAAATGCTTCTGAAGAAGATCATGCTCTGGTGAGATTTTTCTTTCAATTTCTTATAGTCTTTCCTCGATTTGTGATCTTTTCAAATTAGCTGGCTTTTTTTTTTTCTTCTTGTTTCATTTGGTTAATGGTGTGCAATACTAAACCTAGGATGGCTAGTATCTTTACTTCATATATATTCTATTCCTTGTGACAGTGATCATCACTACTTTACAGATAAGACAATATCATGACATGATGTCAGAAACTTTTTGTTTTTCATTATAATGAATGGTCATTTGCTACAATAAAAGAAGATACAATTCACTGGTTTTGTAATACTTTTAACAACTTCAAAATTTGTGTCATCTGTGATGTCAATTTTCTGAAATATTTGGTTTATATATATATATAAAATGCCATTATATTACAATGTGTTCCCAGAAAGCCTACATATTTTTGAAGCCTGTGACAGACTGGATACAATCAAAGAGTACATCTTGTGAGAAGCTGGATTTAAAGTGTCATTCCAGTACATGCTGAAGAAAGTCACAGCATTCACTTGTGCCTCCAGTTGTGTCAATGTTACTCTGTCCTCCGCTTTGCTTCAGATAAGGGATCTGAAATAAAGCTGCAAAAGGTGACCTGGAAATAGATTAATTTTAATCCAAACTGTGGGTTAGTAGAAATTAAGCATTCCAGTCATTCAAACTTAAAAGAGTTTGCTTAAGCCTCTATCTTGTCCACCTCACCATGAAGTTTTTGCCCTGCATCTCTTCAACCCTGCCCTGAGCCGCCAGATGCCTGCCTGCAATGCTCTTACAAGTCATCCAAACCCTTTAAAAACCAGTAGGACTCAGCTGAGTGGAAACTCTATCACACCCTATGCTAAAAAACTGATTTCTGGTGACATGCACAAGACAGCAGAGTATCCTAAAGAGCAGGCAGGCTATTGATGCCTTCCTGAGCAGAAGCTCCCACTGCACTTGCTCCTGCGCTTTTCTTGCAACTAATCATCCACCAGAAAACACCAAAAACTTGCTCCATCCCTCTGGATGGGGAGAGAGGGGTGCTGGGATTCAGCTCATGCCAGTCTCAGAAATTTCATGAGTAATTAGGGTCATCAGCAGGTACTAACTGAGAGCAGGAGGAAAGGGTGGTTAGGATCCCCATGCCTATTGCAGGCACTTTTGGTTGAGGCTTTGCTTGCATCTCTATTATAGGTAATCCTAGAGCATTTTTAGGAGGTTAGCATTGCAAGATTTAACTAAATTAAGTTTAATTATTCGTAGCTCTTTGTCAGCTGGGGAAATCCATGAAAGCATCCCACAGTATTGGATTGGGATTGACTGACATGGAGCATTTGTCCATTAGTTTCAAAATGTCTATCAGAGCTGATTATTTGCCAGGTTCTGGCCCTACTGCATGGAATGGCAAAACACCCATTCATCCCAGGCAGGATTTTACCCTCAAGTGAAGAGAGGAGAGCTCTGTACTTCTCAGGTTTAGGGACCAATACATCATTTTACCCAGTTTTAAGTTAATATTTGTCATGTCAAAGATCCTAAATGTGACTATGCTTTGAAGCTTATATACATTTTAAAATGTTGTCAGTGATGGTAAATACAGCAAGGATTATTGGTTTTCATGAATTACCTTAACATTTGTTGTACATTAAGAAGTAATAAAACAGAAGATTCTACAGATTTCTATGATGTGAGTTATTAGTATAATGGCCCTATAACCTGGAACAAGCCAGTGTTCTGGCAGTGTTATGTTAAACTGTCCCAGTGAACATCATATCCTGGAGATGTGCATAGTGACATGATATACCATTTTAATTATATGTCAACATTTTAAGACAGGCAAGTTTTTTTTCCCTTGCATTTACAAGTTATACCAATCACAGAATAGCTGAGTTTGAAAGTCATCTGTGGTTATGATCTAATGTTACTGCCTTGCTCAGAGCATGGTCAGTGAGAGCAGATGGCTCAGGATCATACCCAACTTGTATTCAATTGGTTTTGAATATCTCCAAGGCTGGACCCTCCATAGCCTTTCTGGGAAATCCTCACAATAAAATAAAAATTTAAAATAATAATAGTAAATCATATGGTAGGTTTACATGGAATTTTATGTATTTCAGTTTATGCCCATTGTCTCTAATACTGACATAGAACACCACTGAGAAGAAACATCTCCTCTACTCTTCACATCAGTTATTGATACACATGGATAAGATCCCTTGACTGATCCTTCTTCTCACCTTCCAGGCTGAAGAGTCCCAATTCCTTCAACCTCCATGTATGAGGCGCGTGTGTGTCCTTTAACCATTTTTCTGACCCTTTGCCTGGCACTTTCCAGTAGCTCCATGCCTGCCCTATGCTGGGGAGCCTGGAGCAGGACACAGAACTCCAAATGGAGTACTGAGGGTGAGGTTAGCATGCTGTGTCTAGTAGGCATTGACACAACTTTCAGATGTAACAACCTGTGTGCTGCAGTGCTGGTGATCCCAGTACCATTGTTTGAATCCAGGATGAAGGGACATTTACCAACAAACTGCTAGCAGCCAGAATACAGTTTCCTGTAATGAAAAAAAAATAGTGCTAGATGACAGCTAAGATAGGTGTTGTTTGTATGACTCAAATAAGATTGTCTTTGTGATAGGAAATAATCTGATTGTCATCGATGAGATAAAATGTGACTTGCACTCCACAAAACCAAAATGACAGAATGAAGATAGTGACATTCCAGACTGAACTGGCAGGGACTTGCTGTCATTTCCACCCCTTTGCATCTGCCTGGATTGAGTTAGTTATTCTTAGCCATCTCACATAGACTGGTATCTCCCAGGGTGACAATTCAACAGCTTGCCTTGCCAGCTTTCTCTAGTTATTTTTTGCTTATTTGTTTCGGTGTAAATTCCTTACTGATTGTTTTCTTTGAATTAATCCTCCTCAGCTTTTCTGAATAATTTTTGTACTTTATTAGGAGACAATAACAAATGTCATCTTCATTCATGACTTTATATACTTCTTCTTCCCTTCTTTCAAGCTCTTAGAAGAAAGCATTACTTTCCTTTTTTTTTTTTTCCCAACGATTGCCTTTATAATTTTCATCTTTGAGCAAATTCTCTAAGGCCCTACAGATCCTTGTGGGAGACTTTCTGTACTGTGTAATGTTGCTGCTTGATGGCAGCACAAGGAAAAAAATTTCTTTTTTGATCAACTTGCTGCTAGGCTCTGCTACGCCCGGCAGAAAAAAACCCACCATCATACTGGTTAAGCAAGATGTGATGGTCAAAGTGCCAACCCTCATCTAAACGTAGTTTTCACTATTAACCCAGAGTAAACCTGCAAAATCACTCACACCTGGGGTGATGGTGACTTTAAAAATCTGCTGGAAACATACTTCCTTTTCTTCTCCACTCTCTGAAGGAGAAGAGGCGGCATGTAATAAATTTTCCTTTTGCCTGGGAATTATTACTGCTTTTGGAGAAACACCAGAATAGAGTACCTGTTTTGTACACCCCTATGGTGCTTAAGCTGCTGATGGGGTGGATTTCAACCAGGTTATCAGACTGCACCTGACGTACAAGCTGTTTTTCTCCCCTAGAAAACTGCAATTTCCTTCTTTCCCAAGGAACTGAGTTCCCTGGCATACGGCCAGTCAAAGTTGGGCTGGCACTTAAGAGCAATAAAATCTTAATCCAGCATGGCTAAATCCTTGATTGTTCATTTCTCATAGCCCTGGGCAAAATCAAATAGAAGTTTTCACACAAGATATTTTCTTTCCTTCATATCGGAAAATGACTAAAAAGATGGTATTGACTTCTCACTTTCTATGTAACAGGCTTTGTTGCACTTCACTAACATTCTCTCCAGCTGTTAGACTATATTCTCACTAAAGCCTTTGGGAGAACACAGGAGTCCTGAAATTTGTCCATGTTCACAAATAATTGTGTTTAAATCTACGTGATGCTTCTTAGAGAAAATAACAGCATGAGTCTTGCCTCTCCAGTCTCCAAAAATTGAAATAAGAGGAGTATCATTTTCTGTCAGGAAAAAATATGTTTGTGCATGCTAGAGTAGTGTTTACAGCTTGAGAGCTTATATATCGGAGCTTAATATTATATATTGGGGGTGTGGAGGAGCAAAAGTTGGGGGGGACACTACTTCCTCTAAAACTCTGAAAACTTTGGACCTTGATTTAACACAGCCTCCAGGAAGCAGGTGCCACCTTGCAGGATAAATAAAGTGAGTATTTAATTAAGCAGTGACCTAACCAACTGTATCAGAACACTGATGGTAAGCTGCAGAGCCATTTGCACTAATTTAAACAGACTCTGGGAAGCCATAGGACTAAAAATTGTTTCCAGTATTCCTTTATTGCTGCTCTGGCCTACCAATGTTCTTAACAACAAGAAAACCTGAACCAACAACATTTCACGGGGTGTAATGTCTGACAACACTAGGAAGGAAACATTCATTTTTACATTTTAACTTGTTTGAGAGAATTTTAAAATTAAAGGGGTTCTGGGATAAGACTGGAGGACAGATCCTCCTTTTTTCCTCTAAATATTCCTCCTATTGAAAAGAACTGTTGAGGAGATATAAACATTACAGCAGATACTGTTACAGAAAGTAAAACATGGGATCTTGTATTCATTTTCTCCTCAAAACCTAGTTTAAATAATTTATTTTCTTTATAAACAGAAGTGAAAAAAATTATTCCTTCACCTGTCTATGAATATATGGCAGTTAGGAATCTGAAAATAGACTATCTGCAAAGAAATGCATCCTGCATAATTTCTTACTTAAACAATGGCAGGTAAACCTACAGTATCACTCCCGCAGCTGGTCAGAAGTGGTAAAGATCTCAAGAGTTTGGAAAGTTTATTGAAGTTTAAAGCAAAAGTTTAAATGAATCTGTGAATTTGAGCAGTGTCTGCCCTCTATTTCTATAACATACATCCAGGGTGTTCAATTAAAAAGCTGTTGCAAGAGAGCCATAAAACCAATGAAAAACCTCTGTTGCAAACAAATAATGTTAACACTTGGATACAGTGATTTATTAACCAATCATAACGAAATTATCAAATCAATGTAAGGAATTCTATAATTTTAGATCTTTATAGAGTGACCACTATGTTTTAGTCAGGCTGCTGAGAAAAAAATTATTCATTTTAAGCCTCTTAAAAATTTCAGCTACAGTGCCTAGTGAAGATTTGATACCTCATGTGTACCTATGCAGAAACCAGAAAGGGCTGGTTCAGCCCAGAGGACCCCAGGGTGCTGCACTTTAGGACATTCAGCTTCCAGCTGTCTCAATGCTTGGCAGAATATGCAATGTCTGAATCAGCACATGTGTCTCCGTGCATGGGAAGATTGATCTGATAGGAATGTGCCAGTACAGTGACTAGAGAGGTCTGCAAGGCTGATATCAAATACCACGTACGTCTAACATCTCACTCACCATCAGCATCCTCCCACCCCTTTCTGTCCTGCTGGGAAGCATCTCCTCTGCTTTACAAAGGTAATTCTTGTGGTCCTGGGCTCTTCTGTACTGTATTAAAGAAATATCTCAAGTTAAGGACTGAGAATGGAAAACTGAGCTGCTGCTTTTCACAGTTTCTGCATGATTCGTTGGTGGCGAGGCAAGGAGCTTGTTCATCCACAGCAAAATCCTGCTGCTTTGTATTAATGTAAGACAAAATTATATCATGGCATGGTATCACAGTGGGACTTACTGAATCTGCAGGGTATCAGACTAAGATACACCTCATGCTACTCATTTGCCTTGTGCAGCCAAAATCAGGTCATTTGAACAGATTCTAATCTTGTTAATGGTAACCACAGCGTAAACATTCATTTCAGACAAATGGGTATGACAGCAAAGTAAATAGGTGGGGTGCTGCTAACAGTAAATGCTAGTCTGTGTGTTACAGATGCAAAACATCTTACATGTGTTAGCAACATTTATCTTTTCAATAAAAAATGTAAATTTAATACCTCAAACTCATTCAGAAGACCTGCATTACAAACAATTTTTAGAGCATGTATTTGCAGTAAGAAGCAAAAAAAAAGTGATTCATATTTTTCACATACGACAAAAAATATTTAATTTCTCTTTTGGTGCCTTGATCTTGTTTAAGTGCATTCTTATGCATTTTCTAGCTTTTGAAAATTGAATAATTCATAATTTTTAATAGAAGATGCTAGCTGTCTTGGTATAAACAAAGGTAGATGAAAAATGCCATTGTTTTAAAGCTCTTGAAAACATTTACATTTTCTTCAGGTTGAATTCTGTTATCACTGTATCAAATCCAAGTATGTTACATGGAGCAAGACTCCACATCTTCTCATGGCCACTCTGTCCTCATGAAGTGTTTGCAATCCTGAACACTGATTCTTACAAGCACATCATACTGAAAAAAACACTTTAAATTCACCTTCAGCCATGTAGCTGCCCAAGCTTGTCCCCAGTCAGGCACTGAGGGAACCACTGCTGCTGCAGATTTGCCAGCTTGTCCTCCAGGAGCCGGGAGAGGCACAGACAGACTGAGAAGGGGTGAGGGGGGAACCTTCACAGGGGGCTGGGCAAGCTCAAGACATGGGCCCATGGGAATCTCATGAGAGATTAATGAGACCCAGTGCAAGGTGCTGCACCTGGGTTGGGGCACCCCTCTGTACCAACACAGGCTGGGGCATGAACACATCGAGAGCAGCCCTGCTGAGAAGGGCCTGGGGAGCTGGTAGGTGGGAAGATGGTGCTGGCTTACAGTCCAGAAAGACAGTCATATCCTGGACTGCATCAAAAACAGCATGACCAGCAGGGCAAGGGAGGGGATTTTGCCCCTCTGCTCTGCTGTGGTAAGACCCCATTGCAGTCCTGCATCCAGCTCTGGGATCCCCAATAATATCATTATCGACCTGTTGGAGCAAGTCCAAAGGAGACCACCTAGATGATTAGAGGGATGGAGCATTGCTCCTACCAGGAAAGGCTGAGAGGATTGTATTGTTTAGCCTGGAAAAGGGAAGGCTTAGGAGTGACCTACTTGCTGACTTTCAGTACCTGAAGGGAGCCTACAGGAAAGATGGAGAGAGACTTTTTATAAGAGCATGGAGTGACAGGACAAGGAGAAATGTATTCAAACTAAAGATAATAGGTTTAGAATAGACACTAGGAAAGAATTATTTACTGTGAGGGTGGTGAGTCACTGGAAGAGGTTGCCCAGAGAAGGTGGGAATGCCCCATCCCTGGAAGTGTTCAAGGCCAGGCTGGATGGGACTCTGAGCAACTTGGTCTAGTGTAAGGTGTCCCTGACCATGGCACGGGGTTGGAATGAGGTGATCTTTGAGGTCCCTTCCCACCCAAACCATTCTATGATCCTGCAGTTCTAAAATTCAGCAGTCTCCTCA
The DNA here is from genome assembly GCA_013400515.1 of Erpornis zantholeuca. Lineage (NCBI taxonomy): Eukaryota > Metazoa > Chordata > Aves > Passeriformes > Timaliidae > Erpornis > Erpornis zantholeuca. The sequence continues at coordinate 21,408 of VZTN01013221.1, read as the reverse complement.
ATGGACCTCCACATGAGTGGTAAATGGTGGAGGGGAGGAGACAGGCAGCAGGTGGGTAGGGTTAGTTGTTTGCTGTCTGTGTGGTGGAAAAGAGCCCACCACATGTTTTTTAAGAGCTTCTTCAAATGTTTGCTCTGCATAATGAGGGAGTGCTGAAGAAGTGATTTTTCAGATATAAACGCAAAATTTAAGCCTTTGGTTGAGGACAGGATGCAGACAGTCTACCTCCATTTAGTTGTATATGACCTTAAATACATGGTCTTCCTTTCATCCAAACCCTCGGCGACTTTCCTCTTGAACCTCATTCTTTGTTCTTTTCAGAAATGCAATAAATACTCCAACTTAATGCATTAAATATGAAAAGACTTACCGAAGGGACCCAACTTATGAATTATTCAAAGGCCTTATGGTGGAAAGCATCTATTTGAAAACATTTATTATTAATTTCACAGTTTAGATGAAGTTCCTATAAGGCAGTCGTTTATCAAATATTGACTTCTGTTCAGCCCACCAGATATGCTTATCTGTAAGACAGCACCTATAACCAAAGAGGAGCAAAACACCAGCATGTTCCAGTCACTGATTTAGGTAATGAATAGAAAGTGCTTATTTTGCTAAGGTACTACCAAACATGACCAAAGCATTTAGCTGAGAAAACAAACATTGTGCACTGTGTCACTAAAACAAAGAATGACTTCAGAGTAAGAACAAGTGGAATTAAATCAAAAAGAGGAAAAAAATTGGCAAAATGTTATAAATATTAATTGAAATAAAGTATGCTAATAAAGAACATGTCACTTTCAAAAAAAAAAAAGATTACTTTGCAGACAAAGATTTCATAATCTGAACCAAAACTACTACTACTGCCTTATGGAAGCAATAGCATCATTCTGAAAGGTGTACATGACAGTGCTGTTCCAATGCTAGTGGCATTGGTGTTCCTTCCTACCAGCCAGCTCTTTCTAGGCTGAGGAGATAGTAATTTACTCAGAGCAAAAAGGCCACACAGGTATCATTTTGTTATAGACAGCAGACAAATGACAGCAAAGAATTAACAAAACCTTTTTCTCACCTCTTTGTATAATCTCAGATTGTCCATTTGGGTGCTGAATCAACAGAACTAGGAGGTAAACTTATTCCAAAAATGAACAAGTGAGGTCAGGCTGTATGGAGGTGCATGTAGATTGATGGGATTTTCAACAGCATACTAAACTGGGTTCCTAAACTCAAAAAAGGACAGCTAATTGTCATTGTAGTGTAAGAACGTGCCATAATTAATGTTAACTACATTAGCACCAAGTTGAGAAGAAATATATGGCAGTGCAAACCTGTGAATTATTTAGATGTTGCTGCTGATGGATCTGTGTGAGGTGATCTGAATCCTTATAATAACTTTCCTACCTCCTTAGTGATGCCGGTCATTCTCTGGGATCATAGTTCCTGTGAGCCAGAAAGGAAAGAGAAGATCCATAGAGGAGGCCAATTTAAAGAAAGTGTTTTCCTTCAATCAGTTCCACATCTCTCAGGATGGACTGAGGGATTTGGTAGGAAGGGAAATTCTTTGCAGCAGTGGTGTCATGCAAGTGAGGGATGCAGAGGGAGCCTGCTGAGGGACACAGAAAAGCACATCCAAAATACTAGTCTAGGTCTAATTCAACACCATACACAAAATGCTTGTGAAATCAGTGTCAGAACTATTTTAAGACTTTCTACTCCACAATCACCCTGCATTTCTGAGCATTACTGTGCTTCCTGATATTTTTAAATTTTAATTTATCTCCTCACAATCTGTCCTGACCATGTCTTTGATTTTAAAGTGTTTTTTTCCTTTCATTGTGCTGTGAGAATATAAGTGTGATTAGATGTGGTGTCATGAACACTGCAGCGATCAAATCAGATAGTCAAGACTAAAATAAAAAGTATTTTATGTACAGTAAGAAAATACTTAATTTCTTTTTAGCTTTTCTATTTAGCTAGCAGTAAAGCTTAGTCATGAGGGCGAAAAATCAAAGACATCAATATTAATGCTGAAATAATAGACTCCACTCTGATGTCATTTGCATTCTCAGGAATTAAGGATGCTTTACTCTGCTACCCCGTATTACAAATCCAGATCATTCTGAAGAAACCATTATGGATTTACAATAGCATAAATTAAATAGGGACCCTAATAGCTTACATTCCCACTCAGCACTCATTGCCCACATGCATATTTCATGACCATCGCTACAAGTTCATCAGCCATTTTGCCATTTGTGAGGAGCTACTGCACTGTATATTCCTAACCTAAAACACTTTTCAGTCTTCTGTTGAAGACTGACCGAAGACAAAGCAGGTGTTTTTATGAAGAAGCGCCTAGTGTCAAAAGAAGAGCTGTGTGCTCAGCTTGAAGAGGCTCCTGTGATGAAAGGCTATGCTTTCAACTCCTGACTGCCATCTGAGCAGCTGCAGTGCGTCTTTAGATGGTTGCCTATGTCTGTAAAAACACATTCAGTTTTCAACACCTCACCTTCTCTCATCTTTTGGGGAAGAGAGTGGTATTTAAAATATAATGAGGGCCTAATCCAACAACAAGAGATGCATTGAAAGGTGTCACTTCACCTTATGCGACAAACCTATTGCTATTTATCAAACAGCTTCCAGTATTATGAGAGTGCTGGATTGAACACCCCTGCCCAATTAAAAGATCTAGCACTTACCTCACACTGGGTTCATCAGTACTGAACCTGCACTGTTGGAAGTGACAGCACTTAGGGGACTGTAAAATTGATCCTGCTGAGATGATAATATACCCTCTCCCTACTCACAGCTCCTTTTTATGATTCAGCTAAAACTAATTTTTGACATGTGTGTGTAACACAGGATGAAGTGATGGTCCAGAGACTTGGAAGCTGTAAAATGCAGGAAGCTGTAGAAAAAACAAACACTTGATTTAAGAAGCTGGCTAGATGTTGTTATTCACAGTTAGAATTTGCTAATTGAGATATCAGCAATCCACTGAGAAACTGTCCAGCTGTGAAATCCATCATTAGCAGAGTTAGAAAAAAAGACATCTTGAGGAGCCTCTAGCTGAGGTGGCACCCACATGATTCAAGTGCCCAGAGGCAATGCTGGCAACAGGAGCAAGTCCGGTGCTGTACTTTCTTCATTTTCATGCTTTAGTGATCCAGTTGAGTCCTTGGTATTATTGCAACACTTTTGAAGGACAATGCATTTTCAGTGACTTTGTTTTTGAAAAATATTTACTTGGGTTTGCAGATAATTTTGTTTCTAAATGGTTATTTTAAAGTTTTGTGAGTCAGACCTAAGTCAAATTTAGAAGAAATTTTAGAAGAAATCTATCTTTTCTTCTTTGTTTATCTCCACAAAATGTTTCAGAGAACACACCAAATAAGCAAGTTGGAGACTGTGATTCACGGATATGTTTCAGAATTTACCCCATTTGGAACAAGAAAAGAGCGAGGAGATTGTAGCTTCACTGAGCTGCAAAAGTGGTGCTCAACAAAGAACTGTCTGATGTAGACTAACAAGAATAAATCACGAAGTGGATGTGAAGGGAAGTACAGACGCAGGAGAGGTGCTTACCTAAGGAGAAGAAGAAAATACAGTAGCCCTCAGTCCTCTCGAACAGGTTGAGGATGCGGGATGCTGGCATTATTGCTCATGATCACTTTCTCTAGAAACGTGATGAGGTTGTAGGGCAGGGTACCCTTACGGCCTTTGTTGTGAGAAGTTATTGATTGTTACAGTAATTGTAGCTGACTTTGCACTGCAAGATGGTGAAAATGTCCTTATTCATAAATGCATGTCTGTCTCCTGACCATGAAAGTGTTTGTGCATTTTTTGAGGGAAGACATTCTGCAGGATTGTTTGGGACTCTTCCTTCCTACAGTCATGATGGAAAAGTCATCTGAGTGCTTTGGTGGAAGAGAGGTCAAAGTGAATTCTTACAAATGTGATGATCATATGAAACACTAAAAAAACAAGGAAAGTCTGTGGGAAAGGAAAGGAGACTGGACAAATATGAACAGTCTGTAGCTCACTTCCGTAGCTGTGAAGGGCTCTGCAAACACTCAGATTCGCTTGTAGGGAAGTGTGTTATTCGGGTTGAGAGCACACCTCTGCCCCAATGCAGCCTTCTGCTTGCATGGAGGAATTATCCAGCCGCCTCAAGGTGACAAAAGGAATCCTGCCAGAGCGGGCTGTGGTGGTAAGTGCCACAACCTTCCCCAGAGGAAGCGTCCTTAGAAGGACACACTCCTGGGCGCACACGCACTGCGACCTCGCTGGTGTGATTTCAGCTCTTCCAGGTTTCTCTTTGGGCTGACACAGAGAGGAACAGAGTCTTTCTATGAGAGCTCCACGGAGGCCTTTACTACAGCCCAACCGTGAGGGGTCTCAGGGAGCAGACCCAGAGAAGTCAGATGGTGCGTGGGTTTATATAGGAAAACTGGGGGGCGGAGAAAGGGCGGGGAAAAGGGGAAGGACCAATAGGGTACAAAAAATTTACATTGTTGCACAGCATGCTGGGAAAGTGTTCCGTCTGCTCGCGGTGAGCTGGGAGTATCTGCCTGCTGAAGGGCTCTCCTTCAGGAGAGAGGTTCACACCCTGTTTTCCTGGGCCTCCACCCTCCACAGGGACGCAGGCATCACCTGTCTGGATTGCTCACTGCACTCCACAGAATCCTGGCCCTTTGGCCAAGACAAATGTTCAAAGTGAGTGTAGTTAACTTAAAGGTAATGCATCTATGTCTGTCTTTCCTATTCAACAGTTTGAAAGAGTCTTAAAAGAGAAAGGAAGAAAAAACGGGTCTCAGAAACAAAATAAGATTTATATGGGATTTGGGATACTTCCAATTAAAGACTTGATTTTTTTGTAACTTGTGTGTTTTTTGTAATGTGCCATTTCAGTTTTTTAACAGCTTGCTCCACAGGAATATTTAAATATGTTAAACCCTTGAAAATTTTCAAATATGCTCGACCCTATGAGATTATAAAAGGAATAATTATACTGGCATTTGTGGAATATTTATGCATGAGGAATGGGTTTGGTTTTTCTATTTTTTCCATATTAATATTTGATCAATACAAGCATTTACTTTATCTTCCCTTGGGTCAAGAGATTTGGGGCTTCCTGTTGATATTCCCATATTGAAAGTGGAGTACTCCACAGGAGTGTGGAATAACAGCAATAAGGGAACAGTAGTTTCCTCATGTGTAGATTTTAAAATGGAAACTCAGCTGATGTCTCTAAACCCATGCCAAAAGAAGAAATAATCTCATTTACTGTGCATCTCATCAGTAGCTCTCATTTACCAGTTCTTTTCTCTACCAAGAAACTTTGTGAAAATAAAGTTATGGAAAGGAAAGATCTTTATAATTTTTAATTAAAATTATATGCAATTATGCTTGAAATCTTGCCTTCTTTTTTTTTTTTTTTGTATGCTGTATGCACAGCAGCACTGTGAATTAAAATAAAATATGGTGTGCCTAGACTTCTACAAAAGGATTCCCTTCGGAACTGTCTAAACCTAATTTGCTATGTCTCTTTGCCTGCAGCAAGAATATCAACACATACTGTAAATCTTTCTGGTTCTCTCATATCCTTTGGCTGTTTTAACTGTGTTGAAACAGTGAGTAGCAAACATAAAATATGTTATTGCATTCTGTATGTGTCTCCAATTCTGATGCTTTTCCAAATAAAAAAGATTATACTTTTTGACTTTGTTTCTTTTTTCCTTTCTCAACAATTGCTATTCAGTGAGAGACAACTTTATGCCAGTTCAAACAGTTACACATTCTACCTCCTGAAAACACTTATTATTTTAGTTACTTGAAAAATACAGTTAATAAAAACTGATACAGCATTCCAGCCTGCCCAGCCTGCAGCTCCTCCCACAAATGCCAAGGGGTTGCTGGGTCCAGCCAATGCAGTCCTTCCTTTCAACAGGCAGCTCTGTCTCATTCATTTATAGAATAAAGTTACTCACTCCCAAAGTGCTTACTTCTCCCCAGAGGCAGAGGAAGAGGAAACTGCTTGCTATAGGTAGCCATCTTCCAGATTCCTATAGTTGGGGGATAAACCACACCCAAAACAGTAAATGCTGCCCTCATATCTAGAGAGGCAAAACTGAGTTTACTGCACAGTGATGAGAAGCTGACTCTTGACTAGTCCTAGTTTTTGTCTGCGCACCACAAAGCCAAGCTGCCATTAGTTCTGCAGTTTATTCCCAGGTGCTGGCCCTGTGTGTTGCTAATACTCATTAGCTCACAGGTTCTTCACTACTATGACCTGTGGAATTGTTTCCAGAAGCAAAATGGCCTGACTGAAAAGATTATGTGACCCTTTTCAAAAGGCAATATTGTTTCTAGTGAAAACTGCATTCAGTGTTTCTTCTGCTGCTCTAGTTAGCTCTCCAGCACCACTCACCAAGCATTCAATCTCCCATGCCTTTATGCCATACTTTCACATCATGTCACACACAGTTTGATTTTCACACTGTGAAAATAAGCCCAAGTTGCTGTCAAGTTGATATTCACCACTGCTGCTAGGAAACATTTGGGATATGAAGCTTGAAGTGTTCACATTATTCCAGGTCACTGCTGCACATTTGATACTGGACACATAAAATTTAGATCTTATCTATCCTTTCCACTTCTTGCCTCTAATATATTTTGATTTTCAGTATTGGTTTCTATCAAGGTTTTGATTACTGATCATACTCACGAACACAAGCAGTTTTGTTCCCCAGAATAGCAATTACCTGTTTGAGGATCTTTATTGCAAATCGGAAACATTCTTGCTTGTACTGAATACTTTCAACTAAAGATGAATACCAACAGTGCCTCATGCATGACCCTTGTAGGAACATTAAAACATCAAAAAGAAAAACTTCAATCCAGGGCCCCCAAAAAAGATGGTTTATAGGAAGCTGTGTAGGGATTTGGGGTCAAAGAAATAATTTTCACCACATCCAGCATTCTCTGCAGGACACTTCTAAATTAAGTGGGTTTTGGGGAAGGGAAGAAAATATAAGCTGGAAGGCTCCTGTAGCACCAGTCACAGCCTGCCCTCACCCCTGTCCTTCCACTGGATGTCACCATGCTGGGGATGCTGCCGTGTGGCAGGGCAGGAAGGGACAAGCTTCCAGGTCTTCTGCCCCAGGGCTGTCACAAGAGCTGAGAGAATAACTTGCTGTCAAATCCAGTGTTTATCTACATGCCAAGGCATCCCTTGCGCTCAGGTTTTGTGTCTGCTAAGGATGAATTTAGTGTGGGGGACCGCGAAGGTACAAATACGGTGCCATGACGGCAGCGACAGATCCCAGAACCCTCCTGGGGTAGAGGCCAACCTGGACTTCACTCTCCAGACTAAATATCTTCTTGAAGAAGTAGACCTATAAACATCAGTTCTTCCAGTTGTGGGAGTAGGGGATTCAAGCTGATTCAGCTGTCAACGTGCTTTATCACGGAATCAGGCTGCACCACGAGGACAGTCGTATCTGACGAAACCGATGAAAGATTACTTACGGGTTCAAACGGGAAATAAAACCAGAAGTTCAGTGATTGTTTGTCATTGACACATTAGTGGATCATTTTACCTCTCCTAAACTACAAAGTATGAAAAGCTTTGAGTTAGGGAAAAAAAAAAAAAAAGACAAAGGGAAATTATGCATATTTCATTGTTCTGTACAACAACTAGGATTTTTAATTACATAAAACACTCTTCAAGTATTAGCAATCAAATATAGACTTTATGTAGCACAACAGAATAGAATGAATAATCTGAAGCCTTTCCAGACTAATAACTACTCTATGAATCAAAGGATGATTGAATATTCCGCAGTATCTTCCCAGCTTTCAACTATTTAATCCAAGTACCTTCTTCAAATGAGAAAATCTATTTTATCTGAAAAAAGCTCATGTTTATAACACAAAAATCAGAGCATTAAAGTGACTGCTAGACAGGAATTTGCATAACTGAAAACTATGACTGTTTCATAATTTTCTCTGATGGAAGATGATTTTTTTTTATTATTTATATATTTTTTCCCTTGGCATTTTTCGTTTTTCATGGCAATCCCCCAAAATTTAACACAGCTCACTAGGGACAGCTGCCTGGTCTCAGCCCATGCAGCTCTATTTTAAAGTATTTAATTTGCCTCAGAAGAGCAATTAGCTATATGTAGCAAATTTTATCTGTACTTTTTTTCTGAAAACTACCTGACTGATGCAATATTTAAAATATACAATGTCATGCGAGGTACTTGTAAGACAAGATACTGACAAAACCCTCATGTTTAAGAAAAAAGTGATTTCTCATTAATCTAAGTGAGGAATGTATACATATTTGTAAAAGAAGTGGCCTGATTTTATGCCTTAATGCATTCAAATGAGTAAACACAGCAATTAAACAAGTGATTTAAAAATATATATCTGTTGGATATTTTACCATAAGAAATAAATGTTCATTATTTTGAATAATATTAGCCATAGGCTAGCGATAGAAATATCATCTTGTGAAATATATGTATCATTTTATAGTCATCATAAAACATATTCCTTAAAAGTGTCTCCTCTCAGGGAACATAATTCATTTCAGTCCCAGTGTTTCACACAAAACTGCCATGACTTCATTGTTACTTTATAAAACCCTGGAGATATAGACATAAAGATGACAATGTGAAAAAACATTACGTTTACCATAGCTCTAAGAAAATTTTCAGCTTGTAGTTTGAATAACAGATCTTAGATTTTTTCTTTTTTAATTGGGCTAAATATTCAGCTTACACAAAACAAACCACCTCAATGGTTGAATCTTCAAATAATCCAATATTCAATCAAATGTTCTGAATCACATCTGAGCCTTGTGACCTCAGTATCACAAGGCATGCTCATGTGAAACATAGTGCTGATCTTCATGTTTCTCGCTCTGTCACTCTTCTCTTTCTTTTCCTTTATTTAAATGGTAAATATTTTATCCCCTTTCAGTTTCTAAGTGAATAGTTTGCTTTGGATGACTGACAGCAGGGTTTCATATGTGTTTATCTGCTTTTACTTCTGTCACCATTCTGTTATGAAGTGTGGTTAGTGTCAGTCACAAGATCACTTTGATCCATTTGAAGAAAAAGACTTGGGTTTTTTGTACTTACAGATAATGCACGAATAGATAGCTACTATAGCACACATCATATTATTGACATGGTAAACTACAGATTAAAAATACTGGCATTCAATTTTCCTTGTAAGGCTCTAAAATCGCTAATATTTGAGTATTTAATTTACAAGGGCAAAAATGGTGGTGTGAGACTCTCTCCCTACAGTGTAGCAAGAAGTTTTTCATCCTCTCCAGACACGAACCTGCAAATAACTAGCAGCTGTTGATGCTGAACTTTTGAAGACCACAATGCATTTAAAGCAATGGATGGGAAACCTCTGCACTGAAATGAATACCATCTTGAAAATATCAGAATATCTGCCTGAACAAAAGAAAACAATCCATAGGGACAGAAAAGTGGTCCTCAGTAAAGCAAACCATTGAAAGCAAAAGGAGAGAGTGACTTAATATTAAAACCTAATCTATTTGTGTTGTAAAATAATAAATAACTAAGCTCTTTCTACGTAACTGCCCCGTGATTTGCCAGAAGTTTAAAATCTGCTCTAGAATTTAGTACAGATGCAGACAGGCAATGCATGGTTGAAGATTTCAGGATGCTGCTTCAGCCTATTTTTTCTGTCCTCAGCCAAAGGAAGAGAACATGAGAATGTGCCTGTGATAAACCTACTGTGTTTATGGATTTCTGCGCCCAAGGGGGCGGGTGAGAGTGGGAGGCAGCTGCAACAAAACCAAAAACGTTTCCATTTTTTTCCGAGAATTAAGAGTGTGTTCCAAAGGACGGCAATTTAAACTGGATTTCAGCCCTTGTAGTCCCCAGAAATCCTTAAATTTGAATTGAAAGAGGCACATAGAACCCATAACAAAATACTATTGCACGATGGGTGGAACAAAGTTGTTTGGAAAGCACTGATGTGAGTAGCTTTTAATATCCCATTTTCAATCATCAGTAATCTAATTCAAACTGACTGCAGCCATATTTAATAACCACATTTTAAAAATCATAGTGAATTAATTGTTTTAAATTTTATTCATCTTTTTTTAGTGCCAAACCTGTGCTCTTATCTCTGACTGGAATTTAAATAGGAGGCAGCCTTTATGTGCTTCAGTGCCCCTCCAATTCTCTTTTTTCCTTTTAACACAGCCCTACATTCACAAATGTTTGGGAACAGAGATGAAACTCTTAAGTCTCTATATTACACAATGCTGAGTGCCCCTGGCTGCACTTCCTTTCTACAGTGGCCTCTCTATACTGAGGTGACCAGAAATGCTCATGGAGTATTAAGTATGGCCTCATTAAGGGGTATAAATATCCAACTACTATTTCCTCTACTTGTACATCACACTCTGGGTCAAATCAGCTTTTGGCTGTTTGCATGGACTTCACTGACCTAATATTTGTGAGAGCATAATTTGGCTGATTGTGTCCAGAGAGGATGTAGTGTTAGCATTTATCTTTTTATTTTCTATATGGTAACTAGGGTGGGAAATGGCCCAGAGAAATATGACTTCTGTTGTGGAAACATTTTTTTGGTCCTTATTATGATACAAATGCAAAACATCACTGCAATATTTATTAGTGCAATTTTAAGGGTGGGTTGGAGCAGAGTGGAAATGCTGCTGTAGACCTCCCTGAGAAATATTGCCAAGGACTTTTTTCTTGACATTCAGCACGAGACTCCAAATTTAAAAGCAATGCAACATGCTGGTCCTAGTGGCAATCCATCTTTTCCCTCTTTTAACTTCATTCTCTCATAAGCAGCCTCTTATAATTTCTTTTTTTCCACATCACCTCCTTTAATGCATCTGTCTATCTTTATTACACTTCCTGTTGCTCTCTCCAACACTCCTGACAGCATCTTCCTGGTTTGGGGGTGCTTTGAACTGCACACAATTGTTGCAGGTGAGGTAACAGCAGGGCTTTAGAGAAATAAATTATTATTGGCACTTCTCTGCTACATGATGAGATCCTTCACAAGCTGCAATTTTAGTCCTTAGTGGCCATTTCAGCTTTTTACCAGGTTTTATTTCAGAGCTTGTGTGCAGATTTCATGATACCAGAATTACCCATCTGTTGTGGAATCAGGGCTGCTTTGTGCTGCAGAAAATTGTGTGTTAGACTGTGTTAGCCAAAGCAAAGTCTAAGTGGATGCCTCTGGGTGCACCTAGCATGTATATTGGCATATAACCTACCTCTACAGTTTAATCCTAGGTCCTTTAGCTGCCCACACCATACAGCTGTGAAGGAGTACAGTGCCTTTTCCTAAGTTTTGCTTTGCTTACAGGTCCCTTCCAACCAAGCCCTTCTGATTGATTCACTTCAGGGTGCCACTTGAAAGACATTTTAAGGAAGACAATAGTGTTTGGCTCCTCCTGCCCCTTTCACTTCAGGCTTTGCTCTCTCAGTTCCCACACTGATGTCACACCATGCTTCAGGCTATGTCAGACATACCCTCAGGTTCCCATCTTCCAGTTAAGCTCTTCTCTTGCACACCCCTGGGTCACATATTTTCCTAATTTCTCATTTGGTGTATTTTCCATCCTGGATGTGATCCTGGTGTATACTCAAGCAGGAGAGGGTATATAGATTTAGTCCATGCTGTAGATATTATCTTTTCATCATCACTTTAATTCTTTCTCCAGCTGTGGCAAAAGACCTAAAGGATATTTTGTGTTCTGAAAGGCAATAAAATCACACTGAAAAGATTGAATGGTCAAGAATCCAGACAGCAGGAAGCAGCACACTTCCAACTTTCCACTTCTTTTCTTGCAGCCCTGCTATTTTGAGAGCTGATAGTCTACAAGGAGCAGTCACAAATGGACGCAAAACATACAAAGTCAAGATCCTTTACATTCTATATTCTGCATGATTATTATCTTACATTTTAATGTAAATTATATGCAAGTGTCATGTAATATATAATATCTTCCTGAATTAAAAATCCTTACTAAAAACTGACCCAGTCATCAGCTGTACACAGTTAAACTCTATTTTTCCTTGCCAGTATCAGAACTAAATACTCTAGAGAAATTTTCAAAGCACAAACATGAGGGGGAAATGTCTGAACACACCTAAATGATTCCCTTCTTATTTTAACAAAAATATATGTTCACTTTAAAAATAATGAAATGGAAAGCCAACTGCAATGCAAATCTTTTAAAGGATTTTCTATCTACAGAGAGATCAAAAGCAGAACTAGATTTCCCACCAATCACAAGTGTTGCTCTACTATCTGGAAGACTGAATTTAAAAGGATCTGTGTGGCCACCACTGCTTTCCCTGCTTTAAAGTAGTACTCTTTCATATCTTGGTAAGAATGATTTGAAGGACTGAAGGAGCAAATCAAAATAGCAACAAAAACAACAGAAAAAAAAGAAAAAGAAAAAGCCCTTGGCATAAAAATCATTTCTGAAGAAATCACAGTAAATAAATTTCAGCAGAAACTATGTCAGGTATCAAATAGGAGAGGAAAACATATTCCTCCAGGCAGCAGAATATATATTGTTTTTATCCAAACCCAGCAATGGCAATTCTGCAACCAAAGATTAGTGGCTCAAATTCTGCAGCACAAATCAAAACAGAGCCTTCTAAAACCATCCATAGAAATGATGCAGACTCAAAACGAGTATTAAGAACATCATTCAGGTGTGAGCTATAGCAAACAATAGACCAGACTGTATCCAACATTCAGTGACTCACACTTAGGGTGAACCCTGCTTTGCAAAAGGCTGCAACGTCTCCTTTCTTACCACCTGTTTTTCCTAGTCACTGCAGAAAAACCCTATTTTCTTTCCAAGCTCAGGGCTCTCTTTCTGCTGCTGACCCTTGCTGGAACAGGAGCAAGAAAGAGCCAGGTCACCTCAGAAAGCAAGCTCATTTTTACAGACCTACATCCTTTGGAGGGGGCCCAGGAAAGGCCAGGAGCCTTCTCTCCTCCTGTTCTTCTTAGGAGCCAGGCATGCACCAGATATAATCTGGTCTAGAAGAGAATGAAGTATTTCTCATACTGGATGGAACAACACCCCGAAGTCTTCTCAGCTTCAATGGGCTTTGTGTCTGTAAAACATTCAATTTCAGAAATAGGAGAAGTAGCTCCTTATATTTAAAAAATACACTGGAAAAGCAAAACTTAATGGTTAATGTGTAACTTGGATGTAGCTGGAAAAAAATAGCAAGAAAAAGATGGAATTGGTAATGTCTTTGTTACTTGTCACGGCTGATCTAGTACATGACTTTGTATATAAATTAGTTTCATTTCTAATTTAAGAGAAGATACAATAGATGATGTGAAGGGGAAAAAGATTATGAAAATAATGCATTGATTTACCATTTTTATTTGATTAGTGATTTTTCTGGAAATGCACTAAACTTGTATTAAATTTGCTTCTTTTTTTTTTTTAAGATTTTTAAATAATAAATAAAACATTCACACTGTGTGGATTAGTTAGTCTCCTATAATTCCTTATTGTGGCTGTGATTTTGTACTAAGACCTAGTGACTATCATTGTTTCTTTCTTGCAACTAACCTTTATAAACTGCAATTGGCATTCACTCAAATAAATTTTGTTTGTCACCAAAAAAAATCTTCTTGTGAATAAAAAATCTTGGGTGCTAGCCAACGCAAATCTTGATTTGCTTAAAAGTTTCAAAAAACAAACAAAAAACCCCAAGCAAAACATTAAAATGGGATGCAAACATAGTCAACAAAAACTTTTTATTAGAAATCATTTCCTATTTGTTCATTTTTATTCTTTTTCACTCAGTTTTAATATATGAATATCCAGTGACTGTACTCCTGAAATTTCTCAGTTTGGAATAGTTGTGTAGCACAAATTATTTCTTCATTTCTGGAACTTACTTAAAATTTAAGGTATTGTAGTGATACCTTAGCTTTTGTAACCTCACATTTTTCTCATGTGTCTGTACATCTCTAACCCTTGTCAAAGAAATTTGTGCAGTGATGCAAAGTAGCACCTGACTAGCTTTGAGCTTGTGAGAGATGAGTTTCTCTTTATTTAGAGTTAGTGCAAGAAACAGTTATTCAGACTGGAAGTTGCACGGGATAGGTGGGCAGCATGGAAAAATAGTCTGAAAGAGCTCAAATACAGAGATGCAGGGTCTTATAATGTCTGAAAAATTCATCCCAGAGCAAACACTGAAATTCTAAAATTCATATGTAATTATCACAGACAAGATCTTCAGGTTTCATGTTTGTCTAGTCTCTGCTGTCCCAGTGTCTCATGAACTTGAAAATGGGGGATTAAGCAGATCCATGTGCTCCACTACAGTAAAAGGCACTAAGTGGTAGCCAATGGCCACAGGAGACTGTGGGAAGTGATGTTGTGGTCTTCAGAACATAAGAGACTAAAAGATCATTATGCTTTCCAATAAAATGAAAACCATATCTATATATAGACTGACTGATACTGGAAAGGCTCAACAGTTTCTGGAAAGTGATAATAGTAGCTAACCACAATCTACTGGTACAGCCACATTTTATTTTAAAATTCTTCTTAAGTCTTTGTCTGCTCTCTATTTTTGTTGTTTAATATATCCATTTGTAACATCCTGTACATTTATATGCCAGGTGGAACATTATTTTCCTGTGGTTACTAATCATGTGGTATAACATGAAGGGTAGAGTCTCATTAAGGATCAGCTTTCTTGGAAGATTCTGTTCATAGGTAATTCTGCTTAGTATAAATTTTATGGCACAGCAGGGTTGTGTTCCTCATCTTTTATTTCTAGGAGCATTTGTACTAAGCACAACAATGTGAGTAATATTTTATTAAATTTATACAGTATTTTCCATCTGAGGTTTTTCAAAGCATTTATGGAAAATATTTAGCATGCAGTAGGTCTATGAAGAGATTTCTGATTTTCACTCTTATCTCTGCACAGCTGGGCCCATCTTTCTCACCTGTCCTATAAGCTGTTGAAGTTCATTATTGCCAGTCAGTTTCTACCAACAGTTTGGTTGACATAACAATTCTCCAGGCTGCAGTTTTTTATAATCCAAAGAGACTATTGCTGCTTATGAATATGTCCAGAAAGAACCCAATTCCCTTCTTCCATCATTGCCACCCCATCCCTTTTTTTAAGTATTTGTTTCATTTTTAGAATTTTTTATGATCTGTGAAGTGGAAAAATGAAAAATATCAGCTTTACCTTTAGGAGCAGGGAGCTCTAGTCTATGCTTGTCTTCTTTGGCATAGAGACACAGAATAATTTAGATAGGAAGAGTCCTTTGATCCAAGGTCCTCCTCAAAGGAAGTCCTTCCCATGGCCTTGGCCAGCCAAGTTTTGAATATTTTCAAGGATGCATGTTCCACATCTTCTCTGGAGAACCTGCTACCAGGGCCTGCTGCTGACTCCTCCTCATCATACCCTGTAGAGTCTCCATGTCCTCTCCTCCCCAGCGCCTTCCCAGCCTGCATGGGAGCTGCATGGCTTATTCCCCTGCAGATGCAGAGGCCTGTGTTTGTCTGGTTGAGCTGCATGAGATTGCTGTCAGCCTATTATTCCTTACAGTTTTAGAACTGGACTGTAATCATTCTTTATTCTTTTACCAGCCTTACCATTGCTAAACCTGAAATCAGGCAAAGCAGGTAGAGAATGCTAAAATTAATGACAAAAACTGCTTTCATTTTCTCGTTTCCTCTGCATTTTTTTAATTGAATGGGTGTTTTAACTACAGGAAACTGGGCAAAATGCAGCTCACCACCACTGCTTGTGAGGGAGATGCTTCACCTGTGCTGCCAGAGCTGAAGACCTCCCTCCAATATAGCAATTACAGGGATGCTCCTCAGGAGGGGAAGAGCAGACCCACAGCTCAGGCTTTACTTTCTACCTGCTTGTTTCTCACCTCTCTGTAGTTGCAACACAAGTCTGCTCAATCGTTCATGGGGACAAGTGATTAGGTGAAGTAATCCTCTCTTGAAGTGCTGTGGATATTTCACTTAGTTAGTCTTTGAAAAGGGGAAGATGACAAATCAAACCCGTTCTGTCTCTCTCAGATATGATATGTTCTTCACAGAGAGCACTTCCAATCCTGATTACAGGTTTTTTTAGCATAAGTATAAATGAATCTGCTTCTTCCACTGGCACAAAGTGATTTTGCTGTTTTTATTCTCCCCTAAAGAAAAAAGCCTGTTTCAGTTGTATCAGGTATCAAAAATATCACCAAAACATAATCTGAGTCAGTATGTAATTATTTTTTCATTTCAGATCAGTCTTTGACAGACATGCCTGAAGGCAAAAGAGATTCATATCCCTAACAACTTTCTAGTGTGTGAAATCTATAAACAGATTATACAATGTGCAAATTGCTATTTCAACAAATCAGGAAGGCTTAAAATAAATCTCTGAAAAGTAAACTAACTAAATTAAACTCTGAAGAGTGAACATATTCTGTAGCACACAAAACTGAATGGTCATTTAATAGATCTTTTTTTAATTGCATTCATTTCATTAAAGAAAATATTTCAAAATTAATAAAATCTGTTGGTTCTTCTAAGTGATGTACTGAAGTCAAACCAGCTACACTGAATTACTTCTGGAGACCATGAAAACTCAACCATGTCATGAGGGTAAGAAACTGGCACTTCAATACCACCATACAATACATATCCTGAATAAACTCTTGAATAACACAGGAGCTTGGGGACACGTCTTGGAAATTACCCAAACTCCATTGCCCAAAACTGAGTTATGTCTTCTGTGGTAGCATCTCCTTTGGGCTTCATTCCTGCAAGTTGTGCTACAGCAGAAGCAGTTCTGATTTTTCAGTGAAACTGTGCTTCTGGAAGGGGCCATCAGAGTTCAAAGTGGAGATTTTTTCAGAATCAGGAAACTGGGTGTTCTGAAGAATCTGATTAAAACCAGCAAGTGAATCATAGCGTCAAAAAATGCAGAGAGAATATGTTTCATGCAGGCAGCTAGCTATCCTCAGGGACACACTGATGGCTTTAACTGTCCATAAAGAGAAATTAAATAATATATTCTTAGAATTCAGTACAAGGACACAGCCATGCACTCTTTTTATTTTTCCCTTTAGTTTATTTGTCCAGTTTCACTAGTCTAAGGAACAGATATTGGTGCTGAAAATGGAATAAAAAGGGAGAAAAACAAGTTGAGTCCAAAGGGAGATAAGTGCTCTATTTCTTCATCAATCTGAACTGTAACTGCCGAGCACTGCTTTGCATCTCCCAGGAGATGGTGCAGCAGGGAGTGCAAGCCCACCCTACGCTTCCCAGGATGCAGGGCAGCCCCCTCCCCAGCCCATGTGTGCCCCACTGCTGGGCTGCATCACCGTGCTGGGTTGATGCATACCCAGAAGAGAGTAAAGCCTCTTTGCTTCATGGATGGATAAGATAAGGATTTATGATTTGGCTGAAAGGAAAATAAGGTACCTGTGACCTTCTTGTGGCTAAATAATGCAAGAGTGTATGCCAGGTTTGTAGCTGATTCACCAGGTAGTTCCATTACCACAGAAAAATGGAATGCTTGTATGGCATGTCATGGAATGACCATTACTTATCAAAGCACTTTTCAAAGGAAAAATAAAACCCAAAGTAGGAGACTGATTTCATTACATTCAGAAATGGTTTTGATCCAATGAAAAGCAATATTTGCTCAACTAATGCTATACTAACAATAGTTACCAGATTATTGTCAGGATGCTTAAATCTCTACATCTGCTCTTTCTCTATGGATGAGACAGCAAGTATTAATACTTCTCTTATTATGTGATCATCTAATTTCCACATTTTGTAATGCAAGAACACAGCAGTATCTAAATGGAGAGTTTTCTGTTACAAGCAACACCTGTTTAATTACTGCTGTGTCACAATGAATAAAAATATAACAATAATCCAAAATACCAAAGTTAAATCTCGGGGTGCATCTGGGAAGAAAAATGTGCACAAAATGAAGCACAAACACACGTGCTTTCTCACATGTTATGAAAATATGTACTTAAACATTTTAGTAGAATTGTGTTCTCCTTTAAGTAGAGATACACTCTGCCAGTTACGCTAGCAAAGCTTAAAGCATTTAAAGCAGTAGGATTTCTTCAAGATTTGGTATGCATGCCTCTCAGTTTATGCTCCCTAGGTATTTTAAAAAACTGAATTATCTATTTATGTTTAAATTCTGAAACGTGTTTCATTTAGTTTGATAGTACAAAGTCTTACTGAAGCTTTTTAATCCATTTCAGCTTTAGCAAATATTCTCCACAGTATTTCAGCTGAAGGCCTTCCTGTTTGTCTTAATTTACTGTGAATAAATTTGTTTCTACAATTAGCACATGGGCCCCTAAAGCCAGAAATACCCTAAACTAGTGCTACAGTGCATTTTGGGATGTAACTTAATTACTAAATCTAAGTACTAGAACTATGAACCAGAAGCTTATTATAAGTATTAAGCTACTTGCAAGACCGTACTGAAACTTCCCAATGGAAATATGATGATCTTAACATGTTTCACTAATGAATCCTACTTCAAGCAATGTGAAGCATTATGTAACATTCAAAAATGTAGGAGATAAAACAGCTTCCTTTTTGTGAAAAGTCTTTTTATATAAGCCTGTTGAAGCATATGTGCCAATTAAAATACCAGGCCTGTCATTTTAAACTCTTCCAGACAAGCACAGAACCTTTTGTTGCTACAGTTGTGGCTATTTGTGGGAGCAAGCAAGAAATGCCATGGGTGTTTCAAGCTTTCCTCAGCCTGTGAATGTGCAGATCCACAGAGCCATTCCTCTGTGCAGTCTCACTTCATGAGAAAAACATGAGCAGAATTGGGTGCCAGGAAAGCACATTTATCTGGTATGAGCTGCAGAAATTCTATCTCCTGTGCTCATATGGAGTGGTCTTCCACAAAGCCCTGGACAAAAATTTGCAGTGCTGTTGCACGAGACTGAATAATTCAGCTTATACTTCTTTTAAGGGTCACAAAGCAGTGACAGCAACAAAGAAAAAATATTTGTTAGAGAAACTTGCTGTTTAGGCCTTTTGGCAAACGCAGCATCCCTCGTGACAAATGAACTCCTTCTCTGAGAGCACAAGGGGCCATGCCTGCTGCCAGCTTTGGGGTGAAGATTAAGCAATTTGTGAAAGCCTTAGCATATTTCCTTGCCTTTACGATTTTGCCACCATGCCAGCATTTTAACATCACACTAAACTTTTTTTTTTTTATATAATTGCGTAATCTAAATCAAGAGTTTGGTTTCTTTATTGATAATGAGATACATGGTTCCAGCTCCAGGTGGGGCACCATCTGCAGCACTGACTGTTAAGCAAACATTGCCACATTAGTCACTAGAGAGGTACAAAGTGAATGCTATCAAAATGTAAAAAAAACCATTGAGCAACAGATTAGTGGGAAAAATAGGCCTCTGAAGTGCATACCACCTAGAGACTAAAAACTGGAGTTCTCAACATTTTATTAATCTCAATTTGTTTGAAGTTTTTCATGAGCAGATGAATCTTTTTCTTATATTTCCATTTCCTACAGTCATGTGGAACAGATATAATAATATAGTAATACAGAGTAAAATCATGCAATAATGCCAGTGAGGTTTATCTCCTTCCTAAAATAATAATAATGTGAATGTTGTCCTTACCTCTGTGTGGTTTTCTTCATCACTTTGTACTGTATTGCATTTTTATCAATATGTATATTGTCACACTATCTATGGCTGGTACTACTTGCTAGCAGATAGCAGGGCAACTGCTCACCAACAACAAACTTTTGGCACTGAGGTCCCTGGGCAAGATGGATAGATTTTGACAAGCATAAGGAGCTTTTCTTCTGGAAAGCTGGCAAAAAAAGGAGAAAAATCTACGGCACTCTTGCACAGTTTGGGTGGGACCTGTCTGAGATGCACACCCTTTTTCTGAGAGCTGGGAAAGGCTGTTGTGTCCCACGTTTTGGAACCAAGCCAGCAAATATCAGGGACCTGTCTTGGGTAGGTACAGCTTTGCTTTCAATTGTTCTTTTGCTCTTTTTTTACTAGAAAGGATGGGATAGGATGTATAGGATGAGCAGTTTTCTTATTTGCACTCTCAGTGCAGTTCATTGCCTTAATAATTTCTGTCATGAATTCTTTTGTTCATCTCCTCTTCAGTGCAAATTCCCTTTTCAGCATTTTTAGTAGAGGCTTGTAACACTCATCTTTGTTGTCTTTTTTCTCTGAAGCATCCATTCTTTAGGAGCAGATTCAAGGTATGTATAGTTCATGTACCCATTTTTTCAAGACAGTGACACCCTCACTATTTCCCATTCCACGTTATACCCTAGGTACCCTATCAATTTCTTCCCATTCTTAGTGGATGGTGCACATTAAACAATGTTTTTTATTAAGCTCTCCAAAATGATGTCAAGTATTTCCTCTGTTGGTTGCAGTTAATTTTGGATGAGGTGATTTGTATCAGCAATTCAAATGAACACTGGCAACACATATTGTCAGCTTGGACTTGTGCACTCTTCACTCACAGTGTTGTTATCTTCCACTGAAATTTTAGAGATATTTCTTGAGCTTTTATAACAAGTATGCATTTGCCAGCTGTGTATTTGTTAGCTAACAAACGACTTTGTTTTCAAAACATGGGAAATTACACAAAGCCAGGTGAGATACATTAAATATAACACTTGTGTCTAAAATGAGGCTTGAGTCAGTCCAATATTATTTAAAGTGGTTGGAACAGATACATGGTTAGATAGTAAGGGGTGTACAATTTCATGTGTAATTTCAAATTTTTCATTTTTCATTTTCATACCAATGAAAAATTAAAAGGTTCCAGGCAAAATACAAAAATCTCAACAAAGAAAGAATTTTTTCTTAAATCTGAAAATATGAGATATACAAGTTCTATCCCCAGCCCCAAGGCATTTCAAAGCCATACTGATCTACATATGGAATGTATTTTAAATAAACTAATCTTTTGTTCAAAATATAGTTCAGCAGTTAAAATAGCCATTCTTTTCTGTACAGAAAAATGACCTTTTCTAATTTTTCTGATTTTCTTTTTACACAGATAATCCTAATGGATTTAGCTGGATAAACAGGCCCATGTTGGGGTGATCTTATTTTCAGACATGGTGTTCAGATCAGAATATTTTTGAGACACTTGCTAATGATATTATTTATTGCTTCAAAATTTTGATTTTTCTTACTGTTGCTGCTTTTTCTGTCTCATTCCATGATCACCCATTTCTTTAGTCACCTTGTTCAAATAATGTTACCTTCCTCTGATTCTTTCCTTTCACTTGACGCAGCTGGGGTTTGCCC
>VZTN01013220.1:10157-75333 GCA_013400515.1 Erpornis zantholeuca | reverse complement strand
AACAAGAGCTTATAGCAGTCTGTCTGAAAAAGCCTGTGGAACTGCAAATGCATATTTCAAGCTTGAATCTCGCTGCTCGTACTTCAGACATGCTCTTTTGTGGAGTTTAAAAACAGTTTGCAAAATTGATTCTCTTATTTTGTGTCTGTCTGGTAACTATGCAAGTAGGAACTTTGAAAAATCATCCAAACAAAGAATAGAGGGCTTCAAAGTTTTTAAGAGAATCTCTTCAGGGATTGGACTTGTTACTGAAGGATTTTTGCCACCTATTGAAGAGAGTTATTTATTCTCTTTAAGTATAACAACAAAGTACTGTCAGCCTTTATTCTATTACCAAAAAAAGGATATATATTGCAGTATTATTTTCTTCAGTATTCACTTTTTGTTTATGCTTGCTTTATTCTTGCCACATTCACAAGGGAATGAACTAAGTCCAATACAGCTGTGCATTTCTGGCAGTATTAACTGTTGGTCAGTTTTGAGGGGTTTTTATCAGTCTGATGTTGACTGAAATGGCTTTACACAGGAAAGTTCTGGAATGGTTTTTGTATAGATAAAATGCCTTCCTTATATGTGCTTTCATTTTTTTATGGTGCCTAAAAGGCACAGATTTGCTGTATCAAAGGAGAAATGCATTAACTTGATCCCAGAGAAATAAATCCAGACAGGCTTTTTGAAGGTAGATAAAATGTCATACAGGATGCTGTGGAGAGCAGGAATGTGCAAATTGATCAAATTATATTGTGCATTTGTGTAAAGACACAAGAAGACAAACTTCTGTTTCTGTTCTGTCAATTCATATGAAAGTCATGAAATGAAGCAGGTAAGACAATTCTGGTTTCTGTATCAGAACAATCTGAGGGGCTCTTCAGAAGAAGAATGGTGGAAACTGTGGTCCTTTGATCTGACTTAATTTTGTACAGTTAAATACACTTAGTAGTCCATAATAGAAGAATTGTATTCAGTGCTGTCCTGCCTATGGACTAGACAAGTCTGACCAAGTTCAGTATTTAACCTGTTCAAATGCATCTGTGTTTTCTTCCTTCTATTTTGTCTTACTTTTAACTACCATTTGTATTTTTTGTTTTGATGTTCTCTGACATCCTCAGTAACTTTTTCTGTCTAATACAGGAGGAAGGTTGGGGAGAAGAAGCAAAGACAAAATTTTTAGAAATGGTAAATAATAAAGTTGTTTCAATGATGGTGTTTAGAGAAGAGGATGGTGTTCTCATCGTGGATTTGAGAAAACCTCCATTTAATGAAATAAGCAGCAACATACCACTGTCTCTCAAGGATGCATTAGTTTTCTTAGATTTGGCAAGGTATGTGTCTTCCTTTAGTTCATGCTCCTGTATGCCATAACTGATAACAGAATAATGCTTACCAAGTGAAGTTTATCACGCAGGTTGCTTTTGCAGTGTTCCCTGTGTTAATGTGTGATGTACTAACCTTCAGCAGTATCTGTTCATTTCATTTTTTCACCTTCACCAATAAGCACCGTGCTGTACTCACTTGTGCTAGTCAGGCTTCATTTAGGTAGGGAGCTTATTTTAGAAAACAGCAAAATTTGTATTTCTGTACAAATTTTAAATGACAAGGGCAAAGGGAGAAGCCACAGAAAACCACACAGAAATGAGCCTGGTGTTGGATTAGGATGGTAGGCAGCAGGAGAAGCATTACAGATAATTGGCTGCACCAGCTGCAGGAAGGAGAGTTTAAGCTCTACATGTAAGCATGAATCAAGTTATTTTTATAAGATCATTTTGTGGGTTTTTTTCTGGGAAATATGACATTTGAATATAAAAGTGTTCCTTTTCAGTTAATTTTGACTGGCTTCAATCAAAATTTCACTTTGTTTACCTTAGGTTTAAATTACAGCTTCCCAGTCAGTTAGAAAATTGCACTGTCTCACACTACAGTCCACCGAACATTCCACAGGAAGGAGAAGAGGTCTTTGTTGTGGTTTGTCACATTAATAGTCCAAGTGATTTCTATCTCCGCTTGGTAAGTTTAGAAATTCAGTCTGTTTAGCTGAAACTATGAATAAGCATTTTAATATTGAGCTATTTGTAGTCCACACTAAAAAAGCTACAGCTTCTCTTAAGTTCTGTCACTTGTTACCAGTGGTAGGATTCTTAGAACTAATAAGTGAGATTAATTGCAGCAGTCCTTGATTCATCCCAGTGAAATTCCAGGAATTCTTAAAATCCCAGGAAGTTTTTGTCAGTTGTGTTACCATGATATTTTCCTTTGTAGGTATGCAGTATTTTACTGCTTAGAATGGTGATTGAACAGAGCAATACTGAATAATTGTTAGGCTCCTTAGGTCACGTTATGTATTCATTGCCACTTTAATTTTGGAGGGAGGACTGGAAAGTACACTACTAGAAAAAAATCATCCCTTTAAAGAAAAAAATGCCATTAAAAAAGAACATCTGTTGTGTATATGTGGTTTGTTGTTTTTATTTCAGAGAGAGAATGTGGAATCTTTAGCTCTTCCAGAGAAAATTCAGGAAATATATAAACATGAGAATGGTAAAAACTTGGAAATTTTCTGCCCAGTTGAAGGCCAAGCCTGCATTGCAAAACAGGAGGATGGGAATTGGTACAGAGCACAGATTATAGGTGAAGTATTGATTCTTTGGAACTAATGCTAGGCTTCAAAAATCGGATGTACTGGTAGGTCAGAGTCACATGCTGGATATGAGCAGTAACACCCAACCAGTATTTTCACTAGGAATTACAGTGCTACCAGGTAGCTTCATAAAGTCAGTAGTACTAATTCATATTCTTTTGCTATTAATGGGCTGGTTTATACACCTGTTCTTTTTTAAACAGAGATGCAATATAGTCCATTTTATAGAGGTGATTGAAATTATATTACCTAATTACTTTAAGTAGTATTTCTCTTTACTATTACAGTTTGAACTGCAACTTTGGCTGTTCAGCCAACCTGTGTAGGTGAATTATTCTCCATAGTAATTCCAAAGGGACTGGAGGGGTTGTGCTTGTGCTGAGTCTGTGCTGCCTGTGTGTGGCAGTGTAGTGTGTCTGTGCTTGCATGTTTCCTTGGTGTGTATTCAGTGTGCCAGTGTCTCACAAAGTGATGAAGTGCTAGGGGGCCAAAATGCCAATGCTGTCATTTCAGGAACCTGAAAGAGCTGCCTTCTAAAGAATACACATTTTGAATTGTGTTATAAATTTCCAAAGAAATTATAATGGTGATCCGTGGGTTTTGCTCTGAAATTCTGGTGTTTTAGCCTGTATCATATACTATTTTTTTGTTACAATAACTTGGGTTGTTTTCCTTGAAGGGCTGCCAAGTTGTCAAGAAGTTCTGGTAAAATACGTTGACTATGGCAACATTGCTAACTTAACTAATAAAGACATACGCCGAGTAAAACAGGAGTTTCTGAACTTTCCAGAAAAGGTAAGTGCCTGGATTAAACACTCAAAATAAACAGCCTCTCACTGACTGAGAGGGGAAAGAGAGGGTTGTTCACCTTCTGACATACATGAAGTAAAATATTAAGGAACTTCCTTTTTGCCCGCCATTATGATGTCTCACTTAATATGTTTTGGGACCATATTGAAAACTCTTTTTTTTTTTTATATCGTTCAGGTATAAATTAAATCTGATGTTGCCCTGCAGTATACATACCTGTGGAGGAGGTGTATATACACAATGTGTATATGCATGTGTATTTAATTCACTTAAATGAAATTTATTTCCATAGTAAGCTGAATGAATTTTTGCATTCTTTCCTTTTTAAATGATAATCTAATAATAGGGGGATTTTTAATTTATATTTTTGTACAGTTTATATCATTTAAAGTTTGGTGTTTTCCTAACTTGAGGAATGGTTGGAGTGTTTTCTCCTTTTGACAAGGAGGAAAACTGACTGGGAAAGAAAATGTCAAAGTGTTTTTGTCAAATAAAAAAATGCACATAAATGCGAATTTTTTTCTTCACTATTTGTTTGATAGTTTTGGTTACCAGTCATAATTATGCTGAACTTTGAAACTTCATTTGTTGATAGTGGGTTTTTTTTTTAATTGTAGACACCAGTAGGCTTTCTTTATCATGTCTGTGCAACAAACTTTACTGGTCTCTGCACCAGTGCTGTGCTTTACCATAAAGGGAGGCAAAGAGACTTAAGCTCTTTGTATTTCAGCAAGAAGGGCTCTGAATTTGAGTTTCATGCTCAGCTACTGGTAAGGGAGGGATCATTTTAAATTAAATCAGATTGTGGTAATGTGGAACCAGAAACCGAGGTCATGCTGTCTTGCATGAGTGCAAAGCCTGTGATTCAATCATAATGAGATGATCTGGATCTGTATGTGATGTTAGTGTTTAACCTTGAGTTATTCTTCAGGCAATCAGGTGTAGGCTGGCTTGCATTGAGCCATTTAAAGGGGCAAATGAGTGGAACAGAGAAGCCAAGGAAAGATTTGAAGAAATGACTGAAGATAAGCTTATGTTGTGTTCAGTTATTGGTAAGTTATCAAGAGTGTATTCATTCCTATTTACATATTATTAAGTTGACTCGAATGTAGAAACAATCCCTTTGATATTTAAAATAATATTTATTTGAAATGCTTATGTTCATACCTGCTGGAGATACTCTCACTCCAGGCTATCTAAATTCTGTCCTCTAATTGGAGGAGACAAGACAGATAAAACTTGTTACAAATGCGCTGTTCACAGACCACATCAGTGTTACATGATAAAAGTATTACATGGTTATTCAGATGGGCTCATTTCCAAAAGTGCTAGCTGTTCTCAGTGTTTCCTGACTTTTTTGGTAGCTGGGAATGTGATTGCTGCTGCCCTAAAATATTGCCAAAAAAAAAATTCAGATAGCACATGCATTCCTTAGTAGGATTTTGCTCAATACCATGTATTGTTCATATGTAGCTACTTATTTTTCCGTGTGGCGTGGAGGTTTGAAACCTATCTAATAAATTGAATTATGTGTAGCAGTTGGGGTTTTTGTACAAGAATATTTTTTGATTATTGGTGTATTTTAAGTTAATTTTACAGCTATGTGCAAAGCTAAGCTTCTACATACTGTTGTTGTTCAGAATCAATTACTTTGTACATCGAATGTCATGTTGCAGAATTCTCTTTTAGTACCATTTTTCCTTCTTCTAAAACCATAGTCTTCATACTGTTATTGATTGGCACTAATTATGTTGATATTATTCATTCACAGAAATTTTAGATAATAACATCTTATCTATTGAACTCTTCAATGCCTCTGCTGATAATGGGAGAAAATTTAGTATTAACTGCCAGCTAGTTGAGGAAGACCTAGCATCCTACATACCTGGGTAAATACACTGTGCATAACTTTTAACGTATTTGGAAATGCAGAATTTGTGTATTGAAATTTCTGGTGTTGGTCTGTCACTTCCAGTGGCTGGAATTTACCACATCTGCAATAAATTAATTTTTAAATCACATTCACAGTTGGTGTAATTTAGAATGTAACTGCAGTTTGACAGCTGAATTCTCAAACTAAGTCTTGACTAATGTAGTGAAGTTGTACCTGTGAAAAAATTTGAGATCAGATGTTTGCATTGTACTTGTACTGTCCCTAAGTGCCAAATCTTGCCAAAGTGATTGCTGTTTAGGTTCCCAGTCCCATGTAGTAAGAAAGAATTTGTGTATTTATCTTAGGTGCAGGTTAAGTCATCTCTTTGGAAGGTCTCTTACTAGAAGACACTTGGGTAACCAGCTGTGACAGCAACAGAAGAGCTGGGAAGACAGCAGAGTTGGGAGGTGGTGGTAGAAATGAGGCTGATGAGGCTATAACACTGCTGCATTTAATTTGCTGGCTTTTTACCAAGATAATCCATGGCCTGTATTCATGAAAATCTGTAGTTACTCTTGCATTAATAATTTTTGAATACTGATGGAAATAGATCATTAAGTGGGAAGTTTTCATTCCAAAAGGAAATTCCCGAATTTGCTTTTTTCAGGAGAAAGCATGTAAGTGGATTTTTTCTCTCAGCTCAGAAATGTAGCTAAGTCTTAGTAACAGTTTCTTATACTGTCACAGTCACAATTTTTAGTAAGGTTTTTATAAGTTAAGCAGCCTGAACAACTGAGTTGCTTTTTCCCTGTCACGATGCCTGTGTCTAGTGTTCAATCACAAGGGTATATTCCTTTAGCATAAGTTCCTGTGTAACACTGATCACTCGACTAAGGTGGATTTTATGGTCACTTGCTCACCCTTCTTTAGTTGGACTGGGTAGAAAATAACAAACATGAGCAAGAAAACTCACAAGTCAAAGACAGAGAAATCACTTACAAAGTACTGTTGCAGGCAAAACAGACTTGGTTTTACTTAGTTATTACTAATTAGCATAAACATTTAATTACTAATTCAGGCATTGGTACACAGAAGACAAGGGTTTACAGCACCTACAATCCCCCTTCCCCAGGATCAAGTTTATTCCAAACACCTCTCCTCTCCTGCTGCCCTTGAGTTACACTCAGTCCATTCAGGGAGGCAGTGAGTAGTGCAGGGAGTTGGGGTCAGGACACAACAGTTTATCCATGCTGCTCCTTCCTTTCTTCCTGTGCTTCAGAATGGATCCTCCACAGGCCTTTCCCCTTTATTTTGTGGGGCAAGAGGCTCACTCCAGATCTTCTGTTCTTACAATCTTGGTGTTCCCTATGCTGTCTCTTCTGTTTCCTCTTCTCTCTCCCTGAAGTTTTCTGCCCTTCCTTAAATTAGAGGTGTCATCAGCGTCACTGAAGGAGGGACTCAGCCCTGTCCTCTGTGTTGCAGAGCTGTGTCTGCACCTGGCCTCTGCTGTCAGAGGTCACCCCTGCAGCCTCTGTCCCCAGCTACCAACATTATGCCCCATGCACTGCGGTTTTTAGTTGGAATGGTGTTTTTCTTGGGGAGTGGGGTAAAAGGATGTTTGTGGGGGTTTTTGGCTTGCTTTATTCTAGCTCTTTAGAGCTCATTTGTCACACTTTCTCATGAATGCCTGCAAAAAGGCAAGAAGAGAGAAGAATGTGCAAGAATAGCTTCTGAAGGAGAATAGAAATGTTACTGTCATAAGTGTTTCAGAAGGAGCATTTATAAATGTTTTTGTCTAAGCTATTAGTCACTTTCTTTCATGTTGAGTAATTCCTGTCATTTTGTTGTTGAGTCTTTTTCACTTTGTTTAAAATATATTTAAACTTTCCATTCTAATTATTTCATGCTCTTTACAGGTACACCGAAAGAACTGAAGTAAGGCCCAATGAAATATGGGATGATCCTCTAGAAGAAATTTCTAAAACCTCAGAAGCTTTAATTCCGAGAGACATGGAACCTGTGGATGAAGGAGATTTTAGATCGCTTTGTAACAAGGAGTTACATGGGAGAATTAGTCATGTTGTGTCTCCAAGTAAAATTTTTGTACAACTGCTGTCATCAGAAAGTATACTGAAAAGGTACTAAGATTCAAGTAACTTTTCTTCAGTTAAGGTGTTCTTATTACAAAGTGGGGAAGTATAGTTAGAACAAACTCTGATTAGAGTTGCACTTGGCACTGTATTTTTTTAAGGCTGCTGACTTACTTGCCTTTGTTGAGGAAAGTATAGGAGTAGAAGAGAGGTTGACACTATGTTGTGGCTTAAGTAGTTCTGATTCCAAATTAAGTACATGATCTCACTCATATTTTGAATCAATTTTATTGTGGTAAGTATTGGCATGTGATGAACGCAACACTGTCCAAAAAGATGAAGTCTCTGCTCTTTCTTCTCTCCTTCCCATTCCTTCTTTAGAAACCTGGTTAAATAAAACCTATATCCCAAGTCATAGAACTTACTATGAGCAGTAGAAGCAGGTTTTTTTTCAGGATGCTTCCAGTACCCGTTAGGAAGTTTGAAGATAAGTACTAGACACAGTGTATCAGCCTGCCTTTGGTAGGTATTTAGGTAACATTTAGGTAGTCAGGCCTACTCTTTGAAAATAGTTAAAAGAATATGTCATGGTTTAGTGCAAGCTGCTTATTTTTTTGTTTATCTTTTCATTGTCTTGGCTCTAACTACCTAGAGTTAGATTTCCGTAGTCATGATTGAGTACCACACTCCCAGGTTGTCAAGATAAAACAGTGAAGCTTTCAAATAGTGCCATATGAAGCACTCAGGATTGCTCAGATTAATTCCAGTGTCTAAGTTAACATGATAAATTTATGGACTTTTAGTCAGGATGCTTGTGTTTTGTAACTCCCATTTCATGTATTTCTAACATGTCACAAAGAAAAACTGCAATACTGAGCATCTTTTAAAACAGTAACATTTCACTGTGTGCTAGTTAAACAGTCATTGACTGAATAAGCCCTTTATTTACTGCATTAAAGTTTATCACTAGAAAAGTGGTTTTTTGAATTTTAGTTTACAGGAGGAGATGGCTTCCATCTACAAAGAATCCCAGCCACAGACTGTGAAGTGGGAGAGTAAAATGCTCTGTGCTGTTTACATACCTGATGTGGGACAGTGGCAAAGAGGTCAGATAAGCAGGATTGTCTCTAAAACAAGTGTAGAGGTAAAGCTCTTATTGTAATGGGGCTCATACTTTTATTTCTGAACTTGGAAGCATTCACTGATTAAAATAAGGTCAAAACTTTGTTTCTTACTCCTGTGTTAATATTTTCTCACACAGTCTTTTGTTGAGAGTTTAAGTCATGTTGTACATCGCTGCAAATCAGTTGACTGTCTCAACAAAGCTCAGGTGCCTTTAGCAGGGATCTGGAAGTTGAGGAAGGCTCATGAGGCTGATTTCCTCTTTATTTACACTGCCCTTTGGAACATGACAGGGATTCCCAAGCTGTAGTTTAACAATTCATTTTCATTTCCAGAAGGTGTGTGAAACTGAGGGCCACAGTAATTTAAACTTAATGATCCTTGTTTAAAAGGTGGAGCCAGTTGAACCTAGTGCAACACCACAGGAACACAGGTAGTCATGCAGTTGCATGAACCCTAAATTGATGGTGATGCACTGTACCATGGAGCTATAAAGTTTTCCACAGTAACCTCACACAGTGCTGCTTGAAAATGTGCATTTTGTTGTACCAATTTGAAAATAATGAGCACCAGAAAAAGCATTTTGGGACTAGATACTTAAGTATCTCAAAAGTAAGAATGACTTTTTCATCATACAGATAATCCAGGACTGGATTGCCATTTATTTTTCTCCTGAGCATCAGGTTATGCCCAGGGGTCTTCTTAGTAGAAAACAGAAATGGAACTTCGTGTACTTCGTGTTTGCATCATCTGCTTTCTGAGCCTAAGAGCTTTCAAACAGCTATTTAGCCCCATCAGAAAAAAAAGCAAGGTGTGGAGGGGAGCTATTCCAGTGGTTTTTTGGTTTACCAAAAAGTCTCTAAAGTTGTTTAACGCTCTTAGAGCACATTTGTATGGTTTGTCCCCTTGCTGTGCTGTGGTAGTTGCTTTTGTTATGATGAAGTATTTCAGTGCAAAAGGCATTTGTTGAATCCTGGTAATGTTTGAAATTCTTTTAACCTCCTCAGGGATGCTTTGAATTCTTACAGATAACAGTGAGAGAGGGGGTTTATTTCTGTTTTATTGTTTCTTGCATGCAACAGGTACTACTTTATGATTCTGGAGCTGAAAAAACAGTGGAGGTCAGCTGTCTAAGAAAACTTGAGGAAAATATGAAGAATATTAGGACATTAGCAGTAGAATGTTCACTGACAGAAATAAGGTAGCCTTTCCCTTATATGGAATAGTAGCATTAGAAACTAATAATGACATACTTTTGTTAGCACTGATTATCCAAGATTTGGATGTGGTTTGCCTTTTGAATAAAGAAATGGAGTGGTGGCTGTGATTTATTTCATAAAGGTTTGCAGTTTTTTTCTAAGGGTTATACTGCACAGTAGTAAGCAAAAACTGTGCTGTAGAAATAAATAATATTTGCAGAATGAGTTATAAAATAATGAACAGATTTTTTTCACTGAATTCTTTTTTCCTTGGCTCAGAATTTGGGATGAATCAGATCTCGTGAAACTGTACAGAAGTTCTCTTCTAGACTGTTCTAACAGGTGTCATAAGTTCTAGAACTCATGATCCTCCTCATTTTGAAGTTCTGGTGCTGTATTTTTTAATTGTTCCTGTCATAGAGATCCAGAAATCAATAGTGATTTATTTTACTCTTGACTGTAATAGAGTCTTTTTTTTCTGGAACAGTTTAGGCAGTTTAAAAAAAAAAGGGAACAATTTTTTAGTAGAGGGAAGAGTTGATGGTTACACTCAGGAGATGCCAACTTCTCTTGTACCTAGAGATTATCATTTGTTCTGTGTTAGACCAACAGGTGGAAGCACACAGTGGACAGCAACAGTGTGTGAATGCTTATCCTATTACCTAACTGGAGCACAAGTGAAAATAGTCATTCAGGTTTGTAATCAAAAGCAGTGGTATTTATAGAATTTCTGCTAGGCTGTTTGTTAATTCAGGGGGTTGTTTCTGAATACGTTACCTTTCAAAATGTCCTGAGTAGAACTTGATTGGATAGTTGTTTGCTCTAGGAAAAAGGGTGCTTTTTCTTCTTTCTGCTTTACTTTTTGTTACTCACTGGAGCATTAGAGCAGTTGGCCACCCAGTGTGGAGAGAACTTCATCTTTGGTATATTTAGTTACTGAAGAATAGTAGATGTATCTTTGGGATAATCAGATGCTGACAGCCTTTATGGACAGATAAGCAGGGTGCTCAGGTGCTTGATGAGAATGATTTCAGCAGCTACTATATTAGTTTTTAAGCCTCAGAGACTGAAAGAATTAATCCAGTTCTGTATGAGTGTCATTAGTAATATCTCTTCCACAGTTAAAAAAAAAAACAGGATTATTGGAAGGGTTTGATTTGTTCAGCATCTGTTGGCAGCTGCCAGTGGTATTTTACAGTGTGTGTGTGGAAATAAAAGCAGCAGTGAGTGAAGTTATTTATGCATGGGTTTAAACCTCCTGCTGGAAGACAAGTGTTTGGCACTTGATTCTTTTAAAAAAGCTGAGGGGAAAAGCAAGTTTTTATACTGCAACTTTTTTTTAATGTCGTGTGTAGAACAGTTGGTAAAATGATGGGAACTGTCATATGGATTAAATAAACTTGTGTCTTCTCATGTGGGCATCAGTTGTTCAGGGATGTCTGATTGGCAGTACCAGTAAAATGAAAAATATGTCTGTAGTTTAGAGGAAATGCATATTTGTAATAGGTTGTTCAGCTCCCTCATTTTTTTCCAGGAAAGTGATGACAGTTGTGCATTGCCTGTGAAAATTTTTTGCAAAGATGAAACAGGAAAAATGACTGATACTTCTGAATACCTTATTGAACAGGGCTTGGCTCTTAGAAACAGAAGGTTTGGATACTTTCCCCTTATATCCTCTCAGACTCTGGTGTTCATTTTTGACCAAACTAATAAGTAAATAAAAAATTTGGATTGTGTTCTACAGTTCTAGCAACAGAACTCCATCTTCAGTGAACTTACTTGAGTATAACATTATTTATTGTATCCTTGGCACATTTCAGTTCTCTTAAGTTTGTAGATGAGATGCTTGACAGTATTTTGAGAAGCCTTTGCCACTTTTTTGTCTTTGGTTTCCTTACTTGTATTATTTTATAGTTTTGCACTTTTCAAGTTCTTTGTTGGTTAATGTTTTGATATTTGATTGAATCTTCTAGATCTGGTAAAGCTGCTGAGGCTTGCTTAGTCTCCAAGGAACATCTTGAAGTACATTTCAAGCAGGAGAGCACACAGCCGGATGGTTGTCATTCCAAAATCCCATGTGCAAGAAACAGGGCTGTTCCAGAGGAAAATACCAGAATTTCAGAGAGTGAACAGAAATCACTCGAAACATATGAGCAACTGCCTCATTCAGGAGTGGATGAAGTATATAAATCCCCCATTGTTCCTGAAGCAAAAATTTTCCAGGCTATAGTGAGTTGTATTGGAGGGGATGGAACTATTTATATAATACCAAAATCATTTGGTGAGTTTACATAGAAGAAAATAAATTTATAAATCTGAGTGCTCTGGGGTATCAGAATGTGTACTAGAACATGTAGCTGGTACATGTTCACTGTTCTGAAAGATTCCTGTTGGGAGGTGATGTCCTTCGGTGTGAGGGGCAAGGATTCTCTCTGTCCTTACATCAGCTTTCCTGTCCTTCCACCCTCCCAAGAAATCCAAAAACCCAAAGCACTTGGATTGGCAGGTTACTTGCCTTTCCTTTCTAGGCTGTAGTGGGTAAAGCAGCAAGTGATTTTTGTAATGTTGACTGATAAAGTAAATTAAGTCATTTACTTCAAAGTATTGAGGATAGTCATAAAGATCCCTGGAAGTCAGCTTCGTTCTCAGATACTGCTCTACTTTCTTCCTTCAGTTTAAGCTCAGTACACCATTTCTTCAGACTCTGTATTTGCATTGTGATACGTTCTATATCTTACAATGTTTTCTGTTTGTACTGTTTGAAAGAGGTTCATTTTCTTCTGACAGGTGCAGTGTCACTCCTCAGTTCCATGTTAGTGTATTGTGCTTTAGAGAAGTATCTACATATGAGAACACTAATTTTACCTCTTTTGCCCCACAAGTACATTTAACTACTAGATTATGTATTCATAAAACTTTGAAATTCAAAGTTCAGTAGCCCCACTTGCATAAGACTGTGTATTCTTCCTGCAGATATTGCTGTAGGTGGCACCCATAGCAGAAGAGGTTCCTCTGAACACCTGTTCTGTGTTGTTTCATGGTGTCTACCACTGAAACAGTGGTCTGGGAGTTGTCTTCATGCTTTTGTTTGGCTCTGATATTAGTGCTGTCTAGGTGTCAGTACAAAATTTATAGACTCTTCTATCAGTTCTTCTGAGATTAGAATTCAGAATTAGTAGTGGCTTCAGAATTGGAAATGCAGTTTACTGTTTGCTTCAAGTAAAAACTCTTT
Source organism: Erpornis zantholeuca (assembly GCA_013400515.1). NCBI lineage: Eukaryota > Metazoa > Chordata > Aves > Passeriformes > Timaliidae > Erpornis > Erpornis zantholeuca. Next base: position 62,372 of record VZTN01013220.1, on the reverse strand, counting down.
TGCATATACTAGATATTTAACATACATATTTGTGACATTGGTGGAAAATATATTTTGGAGCAGCACATGTCTTCATCCAAATCTGATGGGGTTTAATGATTGAAATATTTTGTATGGATGTTGAAGACTATTTTTAATCTATTTTTTCTTTTTTTTGCCCCCTCCTCCAAGAAACTGCACTAAACAAATTGATGGCTGAAATACAAAATACTTTCAAAGGCCTTGGTCTCCTGATACCCTACAGCTGGAAAAAGGGAGAAGCTTGTGTGGTAAGAGGATCAGATACTGTATGGTATCGAGCTAAAATTGTAGAAGTCAGTGGCAGTACTCTCCAGGTGAGTTTGATTGCATGGGGGGAGGGAGGGTGTATGTATATCTGCATATGTGTGATTTTAAAAAAAGGCTAATAATCCAATCCTCTAAAATAAACAATGGATTTCACATTTTGTCATTCAGCTGACCTGACTATGCAGATGTTTGTGCTGCTTAAAAGTGTTCATTACTGTCCTCTTTTTTATGTTTATTTTAAAGATCAAATCTGTCTACCTATTTCAGTTGTTACCATTTTTCCTGTAGTTTTCATGGTAATGATAAGTTTTTCTTAAGTGAAAAGCTACTCTTGATCTCCTGGAAGTAATCCCTTTTATGTTTTTTATTTTACTGTTTTTCTCTGCTCTTACCATATGTAGAATGCTTTGAAAACAATTAGGTTTAGCACCCCCATCCCAAAAGTATGGGCTGTCTGTTTTGCATTCTTTCTGCTGCACAGGTGTAGAGCTTATTCTCATTAGCAGTTAATCTTACCTAAATTCTTCAGTCTCCTCATGATTTTTGAATACAGATTTGCAAAGTCTAACACTATCCTAGTTCACAAATTTTTTTCTTTCAATTTTAAGCTGATGTTGGTTATTTCTCAAGGGGTAGGAATTCTTGCAAAAGAGGTTTAGAAACCGAATTTCTAATCTGCTATACCACTTTTTTAATCCTTTCTTTTTTCTACTTTGTCACATCACCTACTTACCATCAAACCATTATTTTTTCCTCCATAAAATTAATGCTGTAAATGAACTCATTCTCTTACTAAACTTAACATGGGAATCAGGAATTCTTTCAGGAAAGCTTTGTGTTTCCCATAGGTACAGTACATAGATCATGGTTACATAGAGAGCATTCCTCAGTGTCACCTGTATCCAACTACATTTTACACTAGCATTCCTCCATTTTGCATCCCATGTCAGCTCTACAAGACGCTGCCGGTGAGTAATGGCCCAACTGTGTGCTAGTAGGGAGTTATCAAATCAATACACTGCTTAGTCAGAAAGGTTGAGAGTAGTTGCTGGCATCTTCTCTTGCCTGCAAGGATTTGGGGAAGAGCTGATGAGGATTGTTTCAGCAGGTCCTTATCAGCACCCAGCAGATTTGCTTTATGAGGGGGCCATGCTTCAAAGGCAGCTTTGTCAGTAGAGTTAAACCTTGTCGAGACAGAACTCTGCAGGGTTGGCAGGGGGGTACTCTGAAATGGCAATTCATTTTACAGTAGCAGAAATAAAAGGTAAGGGCTGGGTTTCTTAATGTAGAATGGCCAGACAATCTGAAATCCTCTGCTTCTAATGTTCTGAACTTTGCTGTGCTGGAAACAATCTAAACTAATGACAGGTGAATTGTTTTAGGGGTTTTTGTCAGTAAGTAATTGGTATATAAATAACATCTTCACATACCATCACACCTTGCTTACTTTGAATGGTGCACTTAGTAAAAGTGAATGACTGAAATTATCAGCTTAATTTTATTGCTGGAAATGGTCAGACTGATGGAGTAAGGAGAGCTGCAGCTCCTGCAGGGCTGGTGAGGCAGAGGGATGTCTGCAATATGTGGGGCAGGGACAGGCAGCAGGCCTGCCAGCAAAAGGTAGCATGGCCAGGTAGAGAACCTTCTGCAGCAGGTGGCGAGCAGGGAGGCTGAGAAGGAGTTGGGATCTGATTCCAAGTGACATCTGCAGTGGACTCACAGCCAAGCAGCCAGAAACTCTCTTAGCAGCACATGTAGAGGAGAGGAGGGGCAATAACACAGAAGAACGGAAGCTTGCAATGGCTTCTGCAAGAAGAGATTTTCCCCAGAGTGTGAGGTGTGCTGGCAGCACTGCTTTGTCACTCTGCAGGCTGATGAGGACAGAGCCATCTCGTCAGGAGAGAGGCCAAGGCTGAGGAGGGCAGCACCGTGTACTCCCCATGTAATCCCCAGTGCAGCCAACATAAGGTGATGAGTGACAGTAGTAGGTGCTCTCTTCTGAGAGAGCTGACACTCCCTGACCCAAAACTTCCTAGAAGTGGGGTGGTGCTACTGCTTGCTTGTATCAGGGACATCACTGAGAGGCTGCCAGGCCTCGTACAGTGCACTCACTGTTCCCCACTGCATGAGTTATCCACTCCTCTTAGCACCAGTGAGACTGCTGAGACTGCTCCTGGCTGTGTCTGCAGGTATTGCAGATCCCAAGAGTGTTTGTAAGGATCTGTGGACTGCTGGTAGTCTTTTCATCAGTCCTGCCTGTCAGAGGGAAGGGGTTTGAAAGGTTCAGTCCAGTGAGTTAAGAAGTCATTACAGGACTGATGCCATAGCCACTGGTTTGGCTGCTTGGACTGTGGCACTCACTTTGAGCAACCTGATCCGCTGGGGTCGTGTGGGGCCCATCTCTCTGAGGAGAGGAAGAGCATCTTTGGTCCATAGATGTGCCAAGCCTGGAGAGGGATTGCAGGTCAGCAGGAGAACACCTGAAGAGCAGAGCAGCACCTGTGAGAGCAAGCCCAGGGGAGAGCAGTGAAGATCAGAGGGCAGGAGCACCTCTCCTGTGACAACAGGCTGAGAGAGTTGGGGCTGTTCATCCTGCAGAAGAGAAGGCTCCAGGGAGATCCTTCAACACCTTCCAGTACCTAAAGGGGGCTACATGAGAGCTGGGGAGGGGCTCCTTACAAGGTCATGGAGTGGTAGGACAAGGGGGAATGTCTTCAAACAGACACAGGGCAGGTTTAGATTTGATATAAGGGAGAAACTTCACTACGGGTGTGGTGAGACATGGGAACAGGCTGCCCAGGGATGTTGTGGATGCTCCATCCCTAAAGTGTTCAAGGCCAGGTTGGAGGGGGCTTGGAGAAACCAGGTCTAGTGGAAGATGCCCCTGCCCACAGCAGGAGTGTTGAAACCTGATCTTTAAGGTTCTTTCCAGCCCAAACCATTCTATGAAAGACAGGCTTGTAAGCCTGCAGGTTGGAAAGCAAACAGATACAGCAGAGAATAAAAGAAGTATTTAAGGTATTCTGTGTTTTGTTGTGTGTTATCTTAGATCATGTAATTCTTTGGATTATGCTTCAGGTAATTTTGTACAGTACATTATTGTGTACTTAGTTAGATTTGGCAAGAAGCATCTCTTTCTAAGCCATTTCAGGATCTGAAAATTGTGGGTTGTGTTGTCACGTAAATTTTAATGCATCAAATAGCTGATAATATTTAAATAATTGTAGACAAATCAAGTTAATGTTACCTGTTTTCAAGTCAGGTTTTTTTTATGGTAGTCATGATTTCCATCTACCCTAAGAATAGGAAGATTATTACTTGCTAGCATCTTAATATGTGGATTTCTTGCTTTTCTCCACATAGATTGGAAATTTTTGGCAGCAGGATGCAGTAGATTACCTTCAAGAACTTCTCAAAAATGAAGAAGTTGAAATTCATGTTGAGGTAACCTAATTTATTCATACATGTGGAATGAAGCAAACTTTTTGTTGTCTTTTTCCTTTTAACTGACATTAAGAATGGTACATGAAGGAGTATAGCAGTAAATGTATTTCTTAGACAAAACAAAAACCACAACTAAACTTGCTCTTCCTGTGACTTCACCTTTATTATAGTTTTCAGGCCTTAAATATGTCCATTAGAGTTAGTGCTGTTTTTACACCCTCTTCATATTGAGTTGTTGTTCTGACAAGTAATCTACCTATCAAGAGCATAAATTGTTCTAAATTCTAGGTGATACAATTCTGATATAATTAAGTATGGATGTGCTTAAATTCATTTATTAAAATTTTAGGGAAACACATCATCTGTATTGTTTGAAAATAAGCCATTTCAGACAGTTTAATGATAAATTGTGAAGGAGAATGGTTTGAGTGAGCAAACATAGGATAATAATTCAGTGTTAGAATGAGCAATTGGTGCTGCCATTTCAGAAAGAGAGATATTCCCATTTGTGTTACCACTGATGTTAATAGGCATCCTGCTCTTGTATCTGAGTGTTGTGCATATCAACATGAGAGGTTTGAATTTCTTGGTCGCTTTCTAAAACTTTAGTCCCAGTATTACTATGACAATCCTGTTCTGTCCTGTGTAAATAGGAATTGCCAGATAACCCATGGGGCAAGTTGTCCATCAGCCTGTATTTTGGGGGGATGTCGCTTTCGTCCTTCATGGCATACCAGAAGTATTGTGTTGCTGAAGATTGCCAGGACATACAAAAGCTGGTGAGACTTGTGTGTGTCCCTTTTGCTGTTGCTCTTCCAACACTAAAAAGATTATTCAGTTGCTTGTTGTGATCTCGGAGGATTTGTTACTTTTTTAATATTTGTGTGGTTTTGTGCTGTAAGCACCAGCAGGACTGAGCACACAGGTCTGCAGCACAACATGGGGAGCTGTGATGTGCTGGTAAGGCTCTGTGGAATAGCAAATTGCCAAGAGTTTGTTCATGGACTCTGTAAAGAAAAGAGATTTTTGCACTTCAACCAGAAGTCTGGTTAGTTTTTATGTTCCTCTAAAACCTAAAACACTAGGAATAGGGTAGTATTTTTATCACTTGAAGGGACTAGTTATTTGTAGAATATATCCAAGGGTGGAGTAAATTAAATCAAGTATTTCATCATAAACCCAGTGATTTCTAGGGGAGTTATCTTGGTTCTTTATTCCAAGAGTCTGGGACACTTACCTGATGTTCTTGAGGGGAGGACTGGTGTTTCCACCTAACTTCATTGTCTTAATACACAAACACCCTATATAAGTAATTTCTCTGTATTTGTTTTAATTTTTTTGTTCCTTGAAATCTGATGATTGGGTTTATTTAAATTGCTAGGAGTTCATTACTGCATTTTCTCTTAATTCTGTGTAAGTCTGCCAATGTACTTTTCCTTCCAACATACATCATTGCTTCAGAAAACAATTTTCCAGTACAGTCTGCTGCTGTCAGTGCTGGTGTTAGGCTGGAATTGTCTGCCAGTGGGCTCATGATGCAGTTAGAAAAATCTCTCAGTGTGTATCAGAACTGAGTAACCATGGAAAACCTAATTGTAAATCAGTCTCTTGTTGCATTTTCATAAAGTCAGTACATGACACACAGCTTTCAGCAAACTAAATATGGATCTGGAAATGAGATTTGTACCTTTAACACTAAAATTAAATTTGTAAAACAAAAATAAAGCTGTGTAAGAAGGTTGCAAGCAAGAAGCATCCAGAAAGCCTGAAGTTCTTTCCTCAAGGAATGATAGCATTAAGCAGATCCAGTCCTGGAATAAGTGACTCAGAACAATTTGTAAGAAAATGGACATCAGAAGTGTTCAGTTGCAGACAAGAAAAGAAGCAAGGCATCCAGAACTCAAGGTGAACCTCAGGAACAGCAGAAGTGGGAAGCAGGCAACTCCAAACATGTTTGAACATACAACTCTGGTTTTAGCTGTAGGACTAAGCACCAATGCTCACAAGCCAGCTAAAGTACATTATTTTTACATAAGGTGCAACCATCATATATTATTATTTAGTTTTGTAACTTCATTTCATAGCTTCAAATCTGTGATTCGGAGTAAGTTAGGCTGATAAGGACTTTATGTTGTGAGCCTTGCAGCTGCTGACAGTGGTTCATGCAGAGCTCACTCCATTGCTGCAGTCTTTGAGAGGCACTTCTCTTGAGCTGCACTGATGAGTTTAGGAGCTGGTCTTTGTTAGCATAGGACAATCCTAGCATAGGCATTAGCCTGAAAAATTCCTGGTGGGGCAGTAGGATGTTGGAGAATGCATCAGAACCTCCAAGTGTGCTGAGCTTTACAGCAGTGACTCTCCTTCCAGGTGTGTGTGTCCAGGTGTAGGCAGGTGGCTCCTGACTCACAGTGCTCCTGACAGTTTTGCAGAAATCTGGCATTCAGTTTATATGTATCTATGATTTAGTTGGACATCCTTTCTTTACTTGCAGGAGTATGTACTTTGAATGGAAAAAATTCTTTTTTCCTAGTTTAAGTCTGAGGAACATAAAGATTTTTTTGTACTGCATCCTCTTGTCAGATCCTGCAGGGGGAAGAAAGAGTCATAATTTGTTTCATTTCCCAGTTATATATGTTGCTTCTACTTTCTCTGTGCTTGGGGCATAATGAAAGGTGTTCATCAAGTAAATGTGTAAAAATGTATTTTGGAGAAATTGTACATTTTGTTATGAATCATGTTTTAAGTACAAGAGATAATAGGAGCTCTCTTTGTGACCTATGATCTAGCTGAGCTGTGTGCTATATATTCTTCTAAATGTATAATTTAATGCATCAGGGTTTCTTTTGTGTTGAACCAAATGCAGTAATGACATGTAGAATTCAGCTCTTAAATACATGGTTCTATAAGAAGACACACTGGACAATGCTGTGCTGCTGAGAAAATCTCTATCTGTACTTTGAGATGTCTTTTTTTTTCATGGGGGACACACTTGTTTATTTTTAATAATAAGCACAATGTGTTGTTTATTATACACCTTCCTAGGTAACTCCTTTGAACCAGAAGTCATGCCTAAGTTAGTTTCTATTTTGTTACTCACTATGATGCTCATCTGAAGCCTGTCTTGGTCTAGGGGGTGTTTGAAGGAGACCTTTCACCTTCATACCTGTTGCAGCCACTGCCTTTCCCGGGAGAAACCTTTCCTGTCACAGTTACCCACCTGGTGTCCCCTAAGGAGGTATGTCTGAGTTGTCAGCATCTCATATGCTGCAGTGCCATCGAGCTGGTGAAAGGGAAATCACATCTGGCAATCTTAGAGCATCAGAGGCTGCAAAATGGTCCTGAGCTTTTGGTGCAGGTGGTTGTGCAGGGCAACTCTCTGAATGAACTCCTATTTGAAATAACCCCTTAGCTGGGGGCAGTGAAACACTAATCATTTCTCTAAGAGAATTAAAGCACAATACTGCAGTCTGGTACTTAACTTTTTTAGTAAGAAAATAGGTCATTGGATTTTAATATGACAGAACAATAGCAAATTCTGTGTAAGCCCACACAGCTGCCTGGTGTTCTGGTAGTCTGCCAGGCAAAAAGCAGAATGTCATGTGCATTGATCAAATAAAAGATTCCTATGTGGACTTTGAATGCTGAATTACTAAATAGAGAAGAAAGGGGAGCAAGGAGGTGCTGAACCTTTCAAAGATGGGATCAAGTAATCTTTTAATAATGGTTGATCACAGTTGGAATTCCTAGTTCCTAAATTAACTGCAAAAATAGTAACATCAGAGCCTTTTCTTTTAATAGGTTTATATTTGTCTTGATTCTTCTGGGAACCTTGCAAAGTGCTCTGCTACAGAGAGAGCTGCCAGCCATGACTCAGAGAGCCTTAATAAAGCCCTGAAGTGGTGCAATAAAATTGTAAAGACACTTCCTCATCTAACAAACTTCAAAAAAGGTACATTACGTGGTTATTTTCCCTGTTTCTTCATGTGGATATTCCAAAAGCCTGAGTTTCCTTTAGAAGAATACTATTATTTATATTTCCATGTATCTTTAAATAAAAGTTTTGGAGAGTAAGGAGTAACATCATGCTATAATTACATGATACACTGTAATATGTTCTTGCTCTTCATTAAACTGAGGCTTTTGTGTCATTCTGCTCCACTGGAAAACTATGGACAGAACTCAGACTCCTGATGCTTGTTAGAGTTATGAACTAACTTTCAGATTGCATTTGGCAGTAATAAAACTTTTCCCTAAAGGTACCTGTCACTGAAGCTGTAACTGTGAAAATCCTATTAAATATTCAAAAGACAAAAGTTACGTACAGAAAGTCATGTTACAAAGGTTTAGAAGTTGTGTGAGCCCTAAAGAGCACCACTTAAATGTCCACAGCTGTTGGGCCTACACCAACACAAAGTATGATGAAGAGAACAGTTCTTGCTTGTATTTGATTCTACCAAATAATAAGACTCTGAGTGAGGTTTTAGGCATTATCTGCCTCCTGTCCTTCAGACTTGTGTCTAGTCTCTTGGAGATCAAACTGTTTACTAACTGGATTGTGCAGATGAGTCCAAATTGAAAAGTTTTAACATTAAACTGTTTGGATCACTATCTTTTCACCAAGCAATTTGCTGTTATTTCTCACCATTGCTGTGTGAGGTAGAGAAACTTGACTTAAAATGCATACTAGTGATGGGATTGGAGTTCAGAGAGAATTGGAGGATGCATGGAACAAAATCATAGCACAAATTTGATAAGGTAGACTTAATCTTGGCCACAATGTAAAGTGGATTTTCAAGGTCAGTTTGTACTGCACTGAGTGCTGTGGGTCATTGTGTGTTGAGTTTTTTGGGTTTTTTTCTTCCTTTTACAGAACTGCCTTGCCTTGCAGAGTATGTGGATGGTTTATGGTACAGAGCAAAGGTCCTCTCTATTACACAGCTTGTCCCTGTTCAGATTCTGGTTCAGTTTGTTGACTATGGCACTTATTTAGTTGCCCCAACAAGCAGGTAAATAAGAAAAAAATGCATGTAAAATGTCTGTGTGTGTATATATACACTGGGATTATAAAATATGTACTTAGAAATAAATGTGTATTTTTACATTTACTATCAGTTTATGTATAACTACATACACGTATTGTTTATCATAATTTACTACTGGATTTCAGTTAGAGAGATGGTGGGGTTGGCTGGTTAAATCTGTCTGCAGCATGTGGGGTTTTGCACCTGCTTCTCTGTTGCAGGTTGTTCTGAGAAAGCCCATTATTACAATATCAGATATCTCCATTATCTCAAGTTACTTGACCTGTGAGTGGGCTCAGGTTAATCTGCTTCTGCACCTGAGAACCTCACTCAAAACAAGGCCTGAGCCCTCCAGGTGTACAAAACAATCCCAATCCTGTGTGACTGCAGTCTGCACAGAAGACAGGTGGGGAATAAACTAAGGGATAAGGGAGGATCCTGAGTAGGACACACCCTGCTCTGCCTGGGTGGAAAATGGAAGTTCAAATCCCTGTTCTGTGCAGTTCTGAGATGCTGTAAGAACAGAGATGTCAGCCGAGTGTCTCAAACATCCCAGGCTTTTAAGAGTTCCCTAAGCTTGTCTAAATTTTTCATACATACAGATTTTTTTATATGTATATATATGGATAGTACATAATACTACAGTGTATATATACCTATATATGCAGTAAGTATGTGTGTGTATAATAAGTACTATAGGCTTGCTCTCAAGCCCATTGGGAATGTACACTTTGTTGCTGAAGATGATGCAAAAATGGAGATTTGAACAGATTTTGTGCTTTACAGTCTCTAAGGGTTTTGGGGAGACAGTGTGTCTGTTTCAGAATTTTACTTCTGGCTCTGCTTCCCAATTCCTTTGCTTCTGGGTTAGAAAGCTAGAAGAATGGGGAGATGATAGCATAAACCCCCACTGTTTCCAGTAGTGTGTCTAGAGCACACTCAGGTGCGAAGCACTTTGGACCACAAAGGTTTGTGGAGCTGCATTGTGATGATTTGCACTTGGATTCCTGTGCTCTGGTCTGTGCTCTTAGGCTCTAGAGACTCCTCCCCAAGAAGGGTACTGGGGAAGGGTCTCTGATGCTAGGCTGCTTTCTAATACTTCCTGTGCTAAGTCCTTCAGAGGGCCTAGCCCTGCCTGAGGAGTTGTTGGGTCTGATGCTGGCATGTTCCTGTAGAGCAGGAATCCCAGTTCCCACACCATGAATGTACTGTGTGAGCCATTCAGCCATCCTGACATCCTAAGAGCAGGTGGATTGCTGTGGGCAAATGCTTCTCTTTTCTGTTTCAGATTGCGTCACATACCTTGTCATCTGCTGAAGTACCCAGTTCAGGCAGTACGAGTGCTGTTGGCTGGATTTAAACCTGCAGCAGGTGACAAAAACGTGGAAAGAATTCCTTATTCTCCAGAGTGGAGCCTGAAAGCATTGTGGACCATGGTGGACTGTGTTGAAGGAAAGCGTCTCTCTGCTTCCATACTTGTAAGAAATGCGCTTTTGGTTTGTTTTTTTCCCTAGTTCTTGCTGAGCCTAAAATTCTTACTAGCACTCTAAGTCTTTGTTTTACTGTGAACTCTCATAGTTTAAAATTGAAAACCATTTACCATGAAGGAATGCGAAGAGAAAATGGTGTGGTGGTGGTCTTAATCCTGCAATCACAAAGTTTCTGAGCATTCCTGTTACTTTAAAACCAGTTTTCTTCACTTAAAAGCAGAAGTATTCTTTGTATACTCACAGTTCCACTTGGACAGTGAGTGCAGCCAGTAAAGTCGTTCAGTATGGGCTTGAGATTTAAATCAGTAACTGTCAGAACTGTCAAACTTCCAGACTGTTTCACCAGACGTCACCATTTCTTTGTATGGAGATGACAAAAACCTGGTTCATCTGAAGCTGATAGAAATGGGACTTGCAGAGTTGGATGAGTGACATGTAAGTACAGTGACCATGAACTACAAATTCATACCATTGGGGAGGGATGATTTCAGAAGTTTTTAGCAAAGTATAAACTGCCAGTAATGTGGACAACTAGAGTTTATTTTTAAAAAAAATCCCTTGTGTCCACACTTCCATTCTGTTCAATATTAAAAAAAAGCTGGTAATTTTTAACTTCTTTACACACCATTACTGAAACCCCCAGTTTTAAGAACTTACAGGTACTGAAACAAAGAGCCCTAAGGTGGTATCACATAAAGAGCTTCTGATGCCAGTAACCAAAGAAGGCAACTTGCAGATGTGTGGCTGTGTACTCTGCCCAAAGAATCAAAATTAATCTTCTTTATTTTCTGCTTTTACTCTGTGTCAGGTGCTGGTGGTTCTTGGTGGTTTCTCAGGCAAACATCCATGATAACATATTGATGTCCGCATGTTTAGACAAACATGGAATGTTTTTAATGAAGACCTTTATACTATGTGTTATCCCTGGGGAGTACCAGAGACTTGGATTTTCAGATTTGTTGGCCAACCCTGTTACGTCATATTTTTCCTTCCCATTAAATAAGGACTCTACTAGTCGATGGGAACAGATGATGTTCCTAACACTTTCTGATCTTGAAATACTGAAACTATATATCCACATCTCAGTCTTTTCTGGTCTTGAAGCCTTAAGTACTGTTTTGTGATACCCTTCTCATAGGAGTAGATGGAATTAATGCATAGTGGTAAAGAATTAGATGAAAAGCTGATGCTGGGACACTTGTTCTAGTATCTTAGAGAAGATTTGAAGGGAAGATGATAGTTTTATTATTGTGACATAACTCTTGTTTGTGTTTCAGGTTTATCTGGTGACAGACATCTCCATCCAGCACCAGCTATGGAGCAAACAGTTGGGGATGCATTACTGTCTTTGTTCTGAAACACGTTTGTGTTGTTGCTGGTTTCTGTTTTCACTTTTAGGTGTTGTTACACCTTTCACTTCAGAGTTTGGGAATAAATGGTTTGGTCAGCATGCACCTGAGAGCTTGTTTTCCTTTACTGCTGTACAGTGTGAGGTTTCTTTGGGTGTCTCTCTATTGTATTAAATCCTTTACATGTAAAGCTCAGCCCTCTCCAGTCTCCAAGGAGAGCTTTGTCTAGATTATCAAGGAAACCACTTGTGTGATAAGGACTCCACAACTCCAGGCACAGCCAGTTCCAGGGCTCAGTCACCCTCCCAGTAAAGCACTGTCTTGCTGTTTGGAGGGACCTTTGTTTATTTTCTGTTGTTTGAGTAGCTTGGAGAATGAACCTGTCCCCCACTCTCACCTGCATTAGCCCTGTGAGTACAGAAGAGCAGTTCATAGAACAGACACTGCAGTCTGCTAATGCTGTTGCCTCCCAACTCTGAGATTAAGAAAATAAGATGAGGAAGGAAAAAGAGTAGCCCAATACTGCCCTTCCTTTAGTCTTTAAAGGCAAGCAGTAAGTAAACTGATGTCTAAAATAAGGTGTAGTCTACACCTGTTTAAAAAACACTCTTTTAACCCCACGTGACTGAAGAGTGAATCAATGAACTGTTTCTTAAAAGTAGAAGTGGGGAAAAAAGAATTGGCAAAAGCTCTGATGTAGTAGCACCCATCAAAAATAAATTTATTTAGAGAAAACTATAAATAATATATACACAACAAGCTTTAAGCATTTTCACTTGTTTACAGAAATGTACATTATTTCTGCTGCTGTGCTAACACTTCAGCAGTTTTGCCAAGGTCTACAACTTGGTGTCCATGATAATATTACCATCCTTGTCCTTTACTCTGACTCTCCCAGAGATATACTTGGTTTCCTGCTGTCCATTCATGTACACAGTCTTGACAGTCCCATCTGGATACTCCCGTCTCTTGAACTGTGATGTGTGGAGTTCTCTCTGGCCATTATTGAACTCTATGGTTTTGCTTCCATCTCTGCAATAAAGGGAAAAAAACAAGGGTTATGCATTGGTGTAAGATTAGTCTCAGAACAAACATCAAATACATAAGCCTAAAAGAAAGAAGATTTTTTTAAAAAAAATCAGTATTTGTGGAAAAATCTAACTTAAATATCTCAGCTGGCTCATACTCAAAAACCTGTTTCTGCAAAACTGATCTGACTTCTTCAGAGCCTCCACTGCACTTTATCTGCACTAAATCCATGGCTGCTAGAGTCCAGGGGAAGTTTAAAACTCGGTATTTGGAGCACTATCGGTTACCAGGTGTCAGTCACACCTATTTCCTACACCAGCTATCTTCTCATATGTTTTCTAGAATTAAACCTAGAGAAGTCTCTTAGGTTAAGGTATGAGACAATACGCACTCTTTATACATCTTCCATGCTACCAAAAAAAGGAAAACCCAAAACTCAAGCAGTAAATATGTGTTCACAGTACAGTCTAATGAAATAAATAATGAAATAAATTTTCAGGAGATGTAGAAACAGACCTGTCACCATATAGTGCCCCTGGCACTGAGCCCCAGGTGTCCCATCCCCTGCCCAAGCCAGGGGACCCGAAAAGGAAAACTCACCGCTGCACACGAACAATGGTGCCATCAGGAAAGATACTTTCTTCTTGGCCATCTGTAAATAAATTCTTAATTGTTTGATCAGGGAAGGTTATTTCCTTCTTGCCATCAGGATAATGCTTCTCTGAAATTATTTTGAGACAATATGCTTATTACATAAATACATAGCTATGGGCAAAAATTCTGATGGTTGGGTTGGATGATTTCTTTACCTATTTGTCCATTTGAAAACTGTAAGACCTCCAAGCCATCAGAGTATGTAGTGTGAGTAGTCTTGGCATCAGCATAGTAATAAATCTGCAGACAACAGTTCAGATTTAATGTAACTAGTGAGGAATCTTAAATCTGTGTAAATATAACCAAGTATTTATTGAAGAATGCAGAAGATGTAGGATACATACCACTGTTTGGTCAGGCATAATCTGTTTCACATCCCCATTGAAGAAGGTTATAGTTACAGTCTTCCCATCAGAACCCACTTTTTTCCATGTGCCATTTGGGAAAAATATGAGGTGACAGCCATTTTTCAAAACCTTCTCAACCTAATGAAAGTGTGAAAGAGGTTGCTGTTGAGCCCTCACGCTCACATTCTCACTCATCTTTCCCAAAAGCTGTCTTCCAGAATTTCCAAGTGTGCCAAGCTCTTACCTTTCCATCAGGATAAGCAGTTTCTCTCTGTATCTCTTCACTGCCTGTATATGCAGGGGCAGATGGTAGTGACATATGAGCTTCATTAGGAGAGGTGTCCTGAGATGACAAAAACTCAAATCAAGCTTTGTCTTTACACACTTTTTTCCCTAGGCTGACAGGTATTTTAGGAAACAAGGAGCATCACATGGAGAAGGAGGATGAGTATGGCGAGGCATAAACACAATCTGGGGTTTAAGCAACTCCAAGTACAATTCAGGTGGTACAAGAGATGGAGACTGAGCACTCCTTGGTTCTCTGTGGTCAGTTGTAGTCTGGACTGAAGTGGATTCAGTGATGTGCTTTAGCATGGAACAATCAAGTTCTCTAAAGCCTAAGTGTAGCCTACAGCAATTAATGTAAGATTTAATTTAACTATTTAAAAGATCCTTGCTCAGTTGCCCTATGTGGAGCATACGAACATCCATCTTTCTTTAGCCCTCCCAAAAGGTAAAACATTTTGCAAAATTCAAAAGAGCAGGAGATTATTGCTGTATCTTTTTTCCTGAGCCAACGAATAACGCAACTACTAGACAAAGATAAAACAGTCCTCACTGACTGGTACATAGCCATTTTCTGGTAGGACAATAAAAGCTGAAGAACATAAAAGGATGAGTCAACAGCTGCATCACTCACCCTCCAGATACTCACTAACTTTTCTATTTTAGACTTTTTCCTCCCCCTTTGAAAATCATATCAAGACACAGGACTTACAACCATAAAAGTCTCAGAAGAATCTTCTAGTGCTGTCACTGTCTCAGAATTGTTTCTGGCATTACCAGGTCCTGATGCAGATGTTCTAGGAAGTTTTCCTACTGAGATACATGTAATAGTTAAATTGGACAGAAAAATTAAAGTATGGTTTAAGTGCTACAATTATATAGGAGGTCAAGCTGTACAGGACACCTAGATTTCTTAACTGCAGTTGAAACTGAAAGTGGGATATTTATTAAAAGAATAGGCACATGCTAAGAAAAGAATCAATCACTGCCAATGCTTTGTATGTCACCAAGAAGCTACGACTAAAGAATCATTGCAACACACATTTAATGCACTTTCTCTCCTATTCCATCTCTGTAGATTTATAAAGGATTTTCCCCTCCTAGGATGTTAGACAACATTATTAGTTATGCCTTGAAATGAACAAAGGAAGATGAATATAAGCTTTTAACAGGAACTGATCAGCGTATTTTTTCCATGTCTCTCCTATCAAATTACCAAAATAAAACCATCTTCCATTCTGGAACACACTCGTCTAGCAGAGAACATGATTGGTTGCATGAGCTGTCAGAGATGTCAAAAAAGTACCCTGCAGTTACTTTCCATATGTGACTACCCCTTAGGAAGGCAGATGGCCTTTGCTCCTAACTGTGAACAAGGAACACCTGCTACAGCATTGCCTGTATGATTACAGATCTTGGTAACAGAAGTTTCTGAAGAGACACAACAGTTCTGATGCTATCAACACAGTCATCTAGACATTTGGAAGAAATTCTTCACTGTCAGGGCAGTGAGGCTCTGGAACAGATTGCCGCTGTGGATGCTCCATCCCTGGAACCACCGAGGCCAGGTTGGATGGGGCTCTGAGCACCCTCATCTAGTGGAACGTGTCCCTGCCCATGGCAGTGGGGTTGGAACTGGATGATCTTTAAGGTCTCTTCCAACCCAAACCCTTATATGATTCCATGATCTAACCAACATCTGTAGCTTGGAGAACACCAGTGGTGAATGCCATTTTTGATTACAGAAAGCAGGTTCTGCTGTGCTTCAGACCATCAAGTATGACCAGAAGCATTTTCACTCCAAAACGAGTCTCATCACAGCTTTCTCCAGAATCCCACCCCACGAGGTATTTATCCATACGCTCAAGCCTATGACAGCTCCCACTCTATCTCCTTTTGAGTTGGTGATGCACTCCACAAAGCAAAACTTCACACTCTTTTGATTTTCAAGACTTAACAGAATTCTCTCACTAGACAAGTATTTTTACCTTTTGCCTGTGAGTAACTTTTGCCATTTATCTTGCTGCACTTCTGTACTGGAAGAAGGGGAGATGCAGTTCGACTTTTTGGGCCTCTATTTGGCAGACACTAAAAGAAAGGAAGTATTTGCTGTTTATGTGACATGTAATCATAACTGATCATACAGAGTCATACACCATATGAAATTTACTGGAAACTTTCTTCACAAACTATACAATTTTGAGACTTGGTCAGCAGAAGGGTTTGTGTGATATAGCCCAAGCTGCACTTTGGAGCTCTTCCTCCATCTGTTCCCTCACTACCAGCAACTCTAGAATGTTAATTTGGTGCAAGCACTCCAGAGTAACAGTTTCAAAACTTAATATAACTACTTTAGAGAAAAGTGAACTGCCTGGTTTTCCTGGTTGATCCTGAAGGTGCAGAGGTTCACAGGTTAGACCCCATCAATGATTTTTCTTTCATAATTGTGTCATTTTTAATTTCCAAAACGAGCTCCTCAACAAAAGGGATGCTGCACAGTGTGAGAATGTGACATTAACAAAATTCTGTGTCTGTCACCACTAGTGTACTCCCCACATCAGTACATTAAAAGTAAACAGCTAAATTGTAGCTATCACACTCCAGGTATATAACACAAAATTCACAAGTATTCACACAAATGTGTTTTAAGCACCAAGATTAATAACTTACAGATTCTGCTCTATTTAGAGTCATCCCAGAATTTTCCATTTTCTTCTTGCTTCTAGCAGCTTCTACTTTCTTCCAGGCTTCTAGACGAAACTTCTCCATAATTTTGATTTCCTCTTTTAGCTCCAAATTCTCATTCACTAAAGCTTCTATTTGATCTTTCAGGCGCCGATGGGTGGTTGACCATTTTGTCTCTTTTCGTTTTAAATCTTCCTGTAACTCTGCAATCTGCTGTTTCAAAGCCTTAGAAAAATGCATGTTTATAAAGAGTTTTCATTTTTAATATATTAAAATACATTTTTGTTTCTAATATAAATATAACAACAAGTAAAAATGGCACAAAAGTCAGTGGCAAAAAAGTCAGATTGGCTTAATAATGCAGGGGGTGAAAGGCAGGAAAAGTTTTCTTCCTTGAAAGAGTGACTATTTACTTTAGCCTATCGACTTTATAAGCTCTACTCCAATCACAGGAATTGTTTTCCTTGCTTTCTTGGCATCCTTTTCACTTCACAGATTGGCCAGCACAAACACATTTGAGACAGAAATACAAAATCATTAATGCTACCCTTGGAGGGCCCTTCGAAAACCTTGGCACAGGAAAACGGAGGACACAATCACACAAAACACACACAGATCTGCCTAGACAGTTTAGTAAATGTCAATTCAGTTTTTTGAAGTAAGGAAAGTTTGTAGGGAAGGAAGAGAGAAATCCCTGTGTGGTGTTTAATATGGCTTGTTTATACATCTCATATACCATACATCCTGACAATGAAGGAACAAACAGATCTGGTTCCTTATATCTCTGATACCTAAAGACCTACAAGTGATAACAGAATGTAACTTTGAAAATTGTAGGAGATTACTACATACCCTGTACACGAGTTACAGAGAGAATAAAATCCTTGTGGAGTTCTAGTTTGCAACTTAATCCTCTACCATGAACAAAAACTTATAACTTAATATTTTAACTTCAGTAATTTTGTTTCAACTGTTCCATCAGTCACAAGCAGTTTTTAGTATGGAAATGTGACAAAAAGATTTGTTCATGATGAGTTTTTGCCTTAAAACCATCAAACAGCGTTATGAAGACTGTAGTTCCCTTCCTCAATTAGAATAATTTAGATTGGAAAAAAACTTTAAGATCATGGAGTCCAACTGTTAATCCAGCACTGCCAAGTTCACCACTAACCCAATGTCTGCTAACAGTTCCCATCTTGAAATCACTTGTAATCTTTCAACTAAGTTAGAATTCAGCTCTTGATTGCCTTTAAGTGTAATTACATATTCCTATGTGGACTAGAATAATAATATATTCTTATACCTGAATTTCATCACGTTCTTTTTTATCTGGAATTGCTCTAGCTTCTGTGGTGTATTTTTCAAAAACTTTACGCTCCTTTTGCAGTTTTTTAATTTCCTTTTTTTTAAATTCTTCTATTTCAGCCAGTTCTTGAGCTTTCTTCTGTTCAAAGTCTGCAACTTCTTTCCTACAATTATGAAACAAAGTTGTTGTTTTAGCCCAAATCTCCTTCATATCTGGGTGTTAAGAAACAAAATTAAGACTCAGTATTTTGTGGTCACAGATTGCAATTCAGCATCTATTACCCCCAGGAAGACTTACATATAAATGGTATTACTTATTTAAGGAATAAGAATTGTCACACAGTGATGTTTGAAGTCCAACAATTTCTATTTCTGTATCTTCTAGTCACAAACATTATCCTGAATTTAGAAAAGCTTTGGCTAAAATCTTGCTACATTCTTTAAAACATTAGAACACCATCCCCCAAAAGCACCAGAGAAAAGAATCCGCTAGTAGGAGGTCAAAAATTAAGTTTTTTTAAGTAAATTAAGGAGGTTAAAATTTTTGGTCAAAAATTAGCCAGAGACACAACACTGTTCCCAAACAAAACAAAAGTGGCCATGGTAGGAAGAGATGTGCCCCATTTAATTCATCAGAGGTAATTATTCTGTTCTATATGCCACTTATAAATGCCCTGGTTCAAATTAAAAGATTCTCAGTGTGTACCCTCAAATATACAACCCGAAGCAAAAGCATGAAGAGCAGTTCTGCAAGGCCAGTTTAAGATTGTGTTATCCTTCAGAACAAAAGTATACACATTCTCCCAAATACAGCCTTTAGGGACATCCTATTAACCGAGCAGGGGTTCTTAATACTATCATTTCTGTGTAATAATTACAGTTTAACTTACACACAGAGCAACAACTTGCTTCTAGACCTATCTCCATTGTAACTGAAGAACATGAATTGTTTACTCATGCTGTTGGTAACTGGACTTTAGCAGTCTGCAGCACACCATGTAAGTCAATGCAGCAAAATGCTGCAATTGGAAATTACCTGATACTTGCCAGGGCGTGCTCTCTTTCTTCACGAAGTTTAGTCAGAGTTGTATTTTCAGCTCGGAATCTCTCAATTTCAGTTTCTAACTCAGCAAGTCTCTCTCTCAGCAGCTGGGATGGAACAGTATTTCCTGACAAAGCACAGCCACATGCACATTATCTAAATGGTATCCATAAGACTGAAGTAAGCAATTATCACACACCAGCTTAAGAAATTGTTAAAAAAAAAAAAAAGACTAACCAAGTAATACTATTTTAGACAGTAGTAATATTGCAAAAAACTTCTACTATCCAAACAGAAGTTATGTTTTAAAACACTCTGCACTATTTATTCAAGTACCTCAAATAGAGAGATCTACCACTTTTGTAGTACTTTTAAGTACAGAAGGCATCTTTTGTCCTGGTAGATCTAAAGCTATATTTGAACTGGAATGTGGAGGACTTCACATCAAAGCAGAGAAATAAAATGAAGGTATAAGGGAATAATGAGCATACATAGTACATGTATAGGTACATACCATATCTATGTGCCAGGTACATGTATACAGTATAATGGTGCAAGGTGTATCAAACAGGAAGGTTTATGGTTCTAAGTTTTTTCAAGTTTTGGTCACAACAAAATCTGTTTACACCCATCCCTGAGGGGAAATCTATTGCACAGGCCAATAATTGGGAGAGGGTTTGTGGGCTTTTCTCCCATCCCAGTTTGCTGTTCAATCACTGCTTAAGAATCCCCAGGGTTTCAGAGTCTGAGTATGCAACAGAATAGACTAAATACTGAGGTTGCTGTGTAAGTGGTTGCCTTGCTCACCCTTAAATACTCTGAAATGCTGTAAAAAAACCCCAACCCTACCCCTCTTCCTGTAAACTTTTAGCAGCGATCTTTAGACAAGCCTACACAATCAATTCTCCAAAACCAAGAAACAGAAGAAGCAGCTTTCATATGAATCACAGAATATCCTGAATCGGAAGGGACCCATGAGGATCATCAAGTTCAACTCCTGGCCTTACACAGTATTTCCCCAAGAGTCACACCATGTGCCTGAGTGCATTGTCCAAACACTTCCTGAACTCTGTCAGGCTGGTGCTGTGAGCACTTCCCTGGGGAGCCTGTTCCAGTGACCAACCACCCTCTGGGTGAAGAACCTTTTCCTAATATCCAACCCAAACCTTTCCTGACTCAGCTTCAGGCCATTCCCTTGATTCAAAGGCATGTAATGCACAGCAGGTACTGTAAAGCACACCTTTATTGATGCCCAGAGAACCTGCAGGGGTTAGCAGCTCCATGTGCATGTCTCACTGTGGTTCATTTCACACAGGCTTTTATACTTTACAGTTCTGGCATTCACCCTTGCTTGTTTGCTCATCTAAAAGCTACAGGTTTAAGGGTTGGGGTCATACATAATTTGTGGTTTCTTTATCCTAGGGGTACAAACACAGTACATAGTTCCTATCTAACATATTCATCACATTCAC
Source organism: Erpornis zantholeuca (assembly GCA_013400515.1). Lineage (NCBI taxonomy): Eukaryota > Metazoa > Chordata > Aves > Passeriformes > Timaliidae > Erpornis > Erpornis zantholeuca. The sequence continues at coordinate 41,961 of VZTN01013220.1, read as the reverse complement.
CTAACTGCTATTATGCTTTTCTATAACTGTACTTTATTGATTATATTCTTCTGTTTTCTATCTATTAAAACAAACGCTATGACTTTGCATTTTTCTAGCCTTTTGTGACAGCTAACATGCCTCTCCCTTCTTACCACTTTAGCCCACCAGAGGTAGTTCCCTGCTTGCAAAAGTAGTTACAGTCAGACACAGCAGTCACACTTAAGTTTTTGTTACTTGATACTTTTGCTCAGGTGCTTAAGTCAAGTGAGGTCTGTGTTTCACCCTCAGGTCCTGTCACTGGCACAACAAGAGATCAGTGCCTGCCCCTCCTCTTCCCCTCACACAGAAGTTGTAACTGCAATGAGGTCTCCCCTCAGTCTCCTCCAGGCTGAACACGCCAAAGTGCCCTCAGCCACTCCTTGTATGGCTTTCCCTCCAGGCCCTTCACCATCTTCATTGCCCTCCTTTGGACACATAGTTTAGTGTCTTCCTTACATTGTGGCACCCAGAACTGCCCCCAGCCCTCAAGGTGAGGCTGCCCCAGTGCAGAGCAGAGCAGGACAATCCCCTCCCTTGCCTGGCTGGTGATGCTGTTCCTGATGCCCCCCAGGACACGCTTTGCCCTCCTGGCTGCCAGGGCACTGCTGACTCATGTCCAACTTGCCATTGACCAGGAGCCCCAGGTCCCTTTCCATAGCACTGCTCTCCAGTATCTCATTCCCCAGTCTGTCCATACATCCAGGGTTTCCCTATCCCAGGTGCAGAATCTGGTAGTTGTCCTTGTTAAACTTCATCTGGTTGGTGATTGCCCAGCCCTCTGATTTGTCCAGGTCTCTCTGCTTTTGAAGGAGTCAACAGCTCCTCCCAATTTAGTACAGTTGGCAAACTTACTTAGTATTCCTTCCAGCCCTGTGCCCAAGTCATTTATGAAGATGTTGAGGAGCACAGGTCCTAAGATGGAGCCCTTTGGAACTCCACTAGTGACAGGTCTCCAGTCTGATGTCACCCCACTCCCTGTAACCCTCTGTGCCTGACCTGTGAGCTTACCATAAAAACCTAAACAAAATCCTAAACATGCACTGGAACAGTCTGAAACCAAGATCACAACCTTAGAGACAAAAGATTGAAATACTACGTCGTGCCATCATGCTTTCACTGAACAACTCCAATTTTAATCATAGCAGAAATGCAACAGCTGCAGCAGGGGGTTTTAGAGGAAGTCCTCCACAGACTGCAACCATATAGATGAAATCAACTTGGGCAAAGCAGAAAAATGAATCCCCATGTCTCCTATTCCACATGAACTCCATGAACTACTCTCAGAAAACACAGACAAGTCTGCCACTCCCTCCTATTTTGTAAGAGGAAAAAGTTAACCTAGCAGTGAATAGCATTACCCTACTGTGGTGTAAATCCACTGTGGTGGAAAGGAACATACCACTTAATTTTCAGCTTGCCTTTGGTATTTTCCTTCATTCAGAAACAGTGTTCAAGCAGCTCCAGATCAAGCTACTTCAATGAGCTGAAGCCTCCACAGGGTAGGAAAAAAAAAACCCACGCCAATTAAATAAATAAATTTTTAAAAAGAAGTTTTCACCAATCAGAGTAATTCTGAAAGCTGTGTAAGTAATTGTGAGATCTGGCATCAGACATGCAACTAGAGGAGATGTAGGGGGAGAACAGGACCATTTCTTGCAGCAGAAGTCTGTACTTAAACTCTTTGGTGTAATTTCTGGTTGGAGCTTAAGCACTAGTAGGGAAGACTTGTATGACATGCCTTCTAAACCACTTCCTACCAGTTGCTGGTCTCTCACCTCCGAGCTCTGGTTCCACATTGGATTTGGTTTCACGCTCTGGATTGCAGCCTGCCTTCTGCTTTGGCTTCAGTGAAGGAAAAAGTTTCATCATCAGGTTTGATACAGGAGGTCCCTGTGAATCACTGTCCACTGCAGACTCTTTGGACATTTCATCTCCTTTCTTTGAGGCAACTTTTCTCTTTATTGCTTTATCTGGGACAGTTGTATCATTCTTAAAGGAAAAGTCCATCTGCAAAGGTATTTTAGTATATTTTTGAGGTAGATCACTGCTAACATAATTTTCATCAAGATCACTCCATGTTCTTTCATCATCAAACTCAAACTTATTCCTACTTATACACAACATGCTTCTGGGATCATCTGTAGCTTTTCTAATCTTTTGCTTTGACAGTGCACTGCAATCTTTGTCTGACAAGCCAAGGTCAGTATCTCCATTTTTGCTCTCTTTGCTGATGTCTGTAACAGAACTTCCACAATCAAAAAATTCTGGATCACTTTCTCTATGGCTCACAAAGGCTGTCTTAGCATCTTTGCTATCATGCTTTAATGTGGCCTCAAATTCATTCTCAGAATCTTTAGTAGTATCAGCATTGCCCTCACTCTTATCTTCATTTACAATCCAGGGATTACTTTTTAAAGCAGGAGCTGCTTTCATGGAAGAAGCTGAAAATATTACACCATCTGTTTTACTCAATGGATCCTTCATTCTAAAGTCTGTTCCTGAATGTGAGGCTGTATGCATAACTGAGCTATCATTCATATTTTCCTGTGCCACACAGTCCACCCTTTTATTTCTCTCATCTGTAAGTTCGATGGTCAGCGCCTTGACTTGCTGCTGCTTTGCCTTGATAGGAGTAGAAGACATCCTACGGCCTTTTAAAGTTCGCTGGTCTTGTTCCAAGATCCTTTGCACAAATGAGGAATTACTTGAGAAAGATATTTCATCTGCAGCTTGTTCTAGGAACAAAAATTCATCTAATTCTAGGTTCTCTTTTTCTTTTTCTTTTTCCCAGTTCTCCAGTTTATTCTGAAATGAAAGCTCAAAAGACAGTTCTGAATTTTTTACAGGGTGACCTCTGGGACATTTAGAATTAGAAAAGGCACTGGACAGTTCTTGAGACAACTGAGACTTTTCTGTGCCAGGTAATTTGGTTTTGATTTTGCCAGTGTTAGACTTAGCAAATTCTACTCTGTTCTCTTTATTTTCTATTTTGTTGTTAATTTCTGATGGGTATGACTCTCTCATCTGTCCACCATGATTTCTTCCAGGTTGCATTCTTGTTTCTAATGGCAAGATATGTTCTCCATTGTGATTCCTGAGTACCACTGTCTTCTGAATAGGACGTTTTACTTTATTGGGGTGGTCATATTTTTTACATGGTGCAAAAGGATTTTCAGAAACCAGTTCTTTGCCAGGAGGCAGAGTTTTCTTCTGTACTTGTGATCTGTCCACTTTAATAACATTTCTGTCATCTGAAGCCCTTTGTTGAAGTTTTGAGGTGTTTTCTCCAAGTTTTGTCATTTTAGACTTGGCAGTAGTGAATCTTGTTAAACCTTCTCCTCTTTTCAGGAAGGGTCTCTTGATCACTGGTTTTTGAACAGCTGATCCATTTGTCTCCTGAAAATGAGTAAAGAAAAGCAAACCATAAAATGTTAAAAAGCTCCTTATACAATTTGAAGATTTCTTCAAATAATCCCACATAAAAGTAGGAATTTAGATGGTACATTTCTACTGGATTTCTGAAGACTTAAGTGGAATGTTCAGGGCTTATTATTTTTGAGAATGTGAATGTTGCATTCCATGTTAGCTTTCCCTGCTAGCATCTTCCTTGTACATTTTTAAAGCACCTACCACATCTCAGCACAATATATAAAGATTTTTAACATAATAATAAATAACCTGTAACTTCTGGTTTTGCTCCAGACGCTGTTCTTCTAGCTTTATCTGTTCTTCCAAGAATTCTTCAAAAGTCTTTTTCTTCTCATGTACTGCAGTTTTAATAGGTCTAGAGTAATTACAAAAATAACTCTTATAATTCTGTATAAAATAACTATGTTTAACATCACTGGTATTCAAAGTCCTAAGGTGTAATTGCATAAAAGATGACAAATTCTGAAGTGCTTTAGACATTACGGTAATCTGAGAAATGCATTTTAAGACTACATGTCTATCCAATCCCTGCAATAGTTAATATATGTATCTAAAAGACACTATATGCAGGTTTTGTTGTTTTTTCTATCACAGCTTTTTTTAATGACCCTTTCTTTCTGACAAATCCCCAAACTTTCACTCATAGTTTAGTGATGCTGCCAATTCTTACAGTATCACCCTTTCACTCAGGAATGCTACTGAGATTACATTCCCTGTCTCCCCTTTTGATGCTCCTCCTCCTTCACAGGAGTGCTGGGTCTGGCTGGCATGGAGTGAGCTTTTTTCATAGCTCTATTTTGGCTTTGTGACTACAACACCATTGGTAACACAATAATATTTTAGCTATTACTAAACCCTGCTTGTACATCATCATAGTCTTCTTTGCCTTTTCACGCTGCTGCCCAGCCCAGGAAGCAGGCTGGGGGTGGGCAAGGCCTACCACAGGGGAGACACAGCCAAAACAACTGAGTCAAACTGACCCCAGGGCTATTCTGTGCCATACAGTATGAAGTTCATCAATAAAAACTGGGGGCTTCATCTTCCAAAAGCAGCTGTTGCTCAGAGACCAAGAGGGTATCAGTCTGCTTGGGGAATGCAGAGCATGACAGTCTTGTATCACCTGGGGCTTTTCCCCTCTTTCCTCTACTTATTAAAATGTTTTTATCTGAACTCCCAAGTTTTCTCCTCTGATACCCTCTTGCTTTCTGGTCTGGGAAAAGTGAGCAACTGGGTGGGTGCTCAAGTTGCTGGCTGGGCTCAAACCAACAACAGCCTGCAACAAGCACTTGTTTGGGTGATGACCCAGCAGAGAAGGCAGAGCTCTGCAACAAAGCCAACCACTATTGCCATCCTATCAACTGCATCTACAAATCTTTTACCATACATGAGAAGGCTTCTGCCACAAGCATTATGATCAGCCTTAGCCATAGACAGACATTTCATAGAATCATATTATCACAGAATGGTTTGGGTTGGAAATGACTTTAAAGATCATCTTGTTCCAACCCCCTCCCCCCACTCTGGGCAGAGACACCTTTCATTAGCCCAGGTTGCTCAGAGCCCATCCAACCTGGCCTTGGACATTTCAAACAATCATAACTGGTAATAAACTAGAAAGTCACAGCCTTGCCCTCCTCCCTCACGTTACCACTTTCAGCACATAACAGTGGATAAGAGGTTGTAATAAATCAAACTGGGAATAGCAATCATAACTGCTTATATACCCAGCTATACTGAAAGTGCTGCCTTTCCCTGGTCTTAAAATTAAAACCAAAACATGGCTTATGGGGAAATGGGGTTTTTACTTCAGTATTTATTTAAGGATCTTTGGGTGTAGCACTTCATCCAGGTGGAATGTCCTGAAATGTACACAGTACCTTTTTACACACTGAAATACACGCAATTATAGGTCTTGCAAATTAGTATATTTATCAAAGATTCTCTAATGAGAGGCTCAAGTGAACTATTCGTTCTGAGGAACTTTTTCCTTGGATGGGTTTATTTTAGTTTAAAAAAATAGGTTTTAGAGAGGATCTTGGTATCTGAGACTTCCAGGATGTTTGGTCTTCTGGTTGAACAGTACAGTGGGTCTCAGTTAATCAGACTTGGAAAATACCAGTATGTAGGTTAAAAGTATTAAGAATACATAAAACTACATAAAAGGGTATATAGGAGGGGTATAAAAGAAAAGACAAAAAATCATCCTGGCATTAAAAGGTGCTTCTAAGCTGTCATTTCTCCAGGCTGCACACACACCTCGTCATTCAACACACAACATCTCATGTTTTACAGCACAAGCAGTTCCAAGCTAGAGCCTCTCTTACCACAGGTCTAGAAAAATCAAATCCTTTATTAAGAAATTGCACAAATTCAGGCTAGCAGACTCTTTCAATCGGGACTCAGAATCCAACCAAACTTGTGTTATTTGACAAAAACTGCATAATCATGGTCTGAATTACCTTTCCTCTGTATTAGTCAATGACTGTTCACTTCTACTGGAGTTTTCAGAGACATCTGCACTTCCCACACCTAAAGGATCAACGTGATTATCTTCACTCTCCGTTAATAATTCCATCTTTTTTTCTGGACACCACATGTTTTTTCCTGTGAAAGCAACAGGGTTGGATTTTTTTCATCCTAACAACAAATCAGTTTTCAGCACATACTTTAAGCAGCATTCTGGTCAGATTAAAACCAGAAGGGAGCTTCATGGCCATGTGATCTGAATTCCTACATAAAACAATCCTAAGATTTCCCCAAATTAATTCTTATTTGAATTTGCACTTTCTCTTTAAAGGAACCAGAAATTATGCATTTAAAAATTTCCATAGACCTTAAATGATCCATTTAGATTGTTCATCTGCTTTGTTATTGTTAATGTATGGCTTAAAAACATAACTGAACAAATTTTGATGTCTGCTGTACTGATGAGCTCTCTTATCAAGCTTCTGCTTCCCACATAAATATGCATAAATTAACAAGAATTTGATTTTTGGCTCATGCTGCTTTTAACCAAACTCACATGGACAACGACAGGAACACTCTGAGATCTGTAAGCTGTCAGTAAACCAACCAACATATCAAGTAAACCAACAAAAATCAGAAAAGCTTCAAAATAAGTAGCAGAAAATTAACTAACTACAAAGGGAAAAAACACCACATATGAAGCTATCTTTCTATAAAAGACTAAGCAGTAATGTATTTGTCTTCCTTGTTTTTAAAACAATTTGGCCTTTTCAGAGGCACACACAGACCTTGCTTTTCACAGGCAGGCACTTCTGAAAGACTGTTCTTCAAAGATGAGGTGCACTCTCTGTTGTTCAGCTTTTGTAAAGAATTGTTGTCTTGTGTTTGGGGAGAAACAAACAGAGCATGAGCTCTGTCTTCAAAGATACTCTGATATCCAGATGATGGCAACAGAGGTGAAGTTGATAAGCCTGCTGAATGCCCAGGTCTTAGCTTTTGACTTTCAGCCATTACAGTATAACCTTGAAATGAAAAGGAACAAAATGGCTGTGTCATTGTATTTGTATTACAAAAATAATGCTCTCAGGAAAAAAGAAATGGCACTGAAGGGCAAGATTGATGGCCCAGCCTCCATCCTTATGTTACTGCTCAAGAATAAGTGATTAGGCAATCTTGATTTTCTTCTCCTAAAATAAGCCCTAATTTAATCTTCTCAGGTAGACAGAGTGAAAGAAAGGCAATCATTTGTCAGGTTGGACCAAAGCTGCCAAGAGCAGAAAGTACCCCTGGCTCAACTCTAAAAGCTTTTCCCAGCCAACAGCTGTCCCCTCTCCTTGCATCCAGCAAACAAGACTGGAAAACTGATACGAGTTACAAATCTTTGTTTTTAAATACAGATCAGCTCCCATTCTAGTTCAGTACCACCTGAATGTGATATGTGTGAGCACAAACAAGGAGGGACCACTTCATTTGGCTACACTGAAAGCTTAAAGCAATCAAAAGCACTGTGAGAAGCAGCTAATCAGAAAGGAAAGTAATTGTTTTACACTTTAATACATGTACTTTGAAGCAAGGGCTCTCATCATAGCACATATTGATCAAGGCACAATTACATTTGGCATTTTATAAAAACAGGACAGTATTCCTTCTTCAGTAGCACTCGACTTTCAGGCACTGAAGCAATGCAGCATTTATCTTTGACTAATCAAGCAATCTTAAGATGAAGAACACAGAAGACACTTTCAGATCTTTAATGGAAAATTAGATTAAATTTTTCAGTTTATACAAAGAACATCATGTGCTTTATTTCTTAACTTACCAAGAGCTGCTGGCTGTCCAGACACCATAATAAGTAGCTTCTGCTGCTCTTCCATCAGCCTTTGAAGTTGTTCCATCTGTTGTTTCTTTAACTGCTCCTGTTTCTGTTGTTGCCATTCCTTCAGCTTTTCAAATGAAAAAATAAATGTATTAGAGGCTGGGTTCATTTAGAACATACCACAGAATTATTTTGTTATAGACTGTCAATAACTTTCTAAGAACACCTAATAATTCCTCTGTAGATACCAATAAACCAGCTAATATTTATTTAGCCACTGATTGACACTACTGACAATATTTTAAAAGTGGGTAAGTATTCTCTTATCATGTAAAATACAGGAGAAAACTTTCATAGCACCTGGAAATTTGTGGAATTCTAGTCTGGAGACACACACATTCTGTCCCTCTCTCCATTCGAGTGAACAGACATGGGAATTTCTGCTGAGGTAGCTGCTGGCGGGATGGTCAAGGACTTCTTAGTCCTTAACAGCAAGATCTATTAAAGTGCTGATGAACACTTTCAGCTAACACAATTTGTATCCAGTAATTGGGAGGAGCTACCAGCCAACACACAGATACTTACAGTGGATTGACCAACACACTTGCATTAGAAAAAAAACAGTAAGTAACACAACAGTATTATAATTCCAGGCCTTTTTGTCCTGATGACTTGGATACTTTATCAGATTCAACACTGACATTTCTCTTCATCTAAACAGAACCAGGTATGTGAATGTTCACACCTACTTTGAGAACTAACAAAAAGATGTTTCTATAGATACAAGAACATTCAACTCCACTGTGTTGTGAATACCTGTGGTCAAGCACCAGCACTGTAATGACCAGCACTCCATTTCCACAGCCTCAAGTGAAGAAACATTGTACAACTGTGTGCACTTTCCAGGTAAAATGATTTTGAGAACAATTTCATTTTAAACCGGAACTTGTGCCAACTGGAAACAACAGTAGTTAGACTCTGAGTAAACACACATTATGAGGAGGACACCAACTTTTATGTGAGTATAATTGTAATTTAGGATTTGGTCTTTAAGCTTGCTGTGGCCTATACATTGCAAGGAGTTTGCTTACTTGCAGGCATGACAAATAATATGCAGAAGCAAAATAAATCTTAATGGATTTACATCATGGAATTCTAGAACTATTACCTGTTCAAGCTTTTGTAAGAGTGGATCACTGTGATTGGATTTTTTCTGACCATCCACTTCACCATGGACTAAGTCTGGTTTAGAGCTTTCTATGTTTCCAGCTGCTGCTGGAAAAGGTGTTCCAGTGGTACATTGCTGAAGTGTCTGAGAGCTGCCAGACCCTTCACACAGGGAGTCATCACTTACAGAACATCTGTCTGAAAGATGCAACACTTCTTCAGGAAAGGCTGTGATGTTTTCAGGTCCAGGTAATGATTTTTCTTTCTTGAAGTTCAAACCAGTAAAACTAGGATCTAATATGACTCCAGCACGGGAAGTATTGAACATCCAATGTGCACTGAAGTTTTGCTCACCACTCAGATTTTCAACAGTTGGCATCTTGCAAATTGTATTCCAGTTTCTTTGCTGAACAGCATTAACACAACAATATTATAGTTCTGTAGGGTTAAGACAGTATAACTTTCAAAATTCCAGATAGTTGGTACAGGATGGTTATCTATCTACTTTTAGCACCTAGAAATGAAACAGATAAACAAAATAAGAAATCTACAGTAACAGATTCCCAGCAAAAGAAGGTTACTCTCTTATAACTGACCTAGTGCATTTATAAAAATAAGCCACAATCAATAGAAACAATTTGGACAACAAGTAAAGAACACTTTCTGTGCAGAAAATCAATATAATCCAATTCTTAATTGTCTTATTTATTTGAGTGCAATTAATATAATCTTAAATATCACAATCTGTACATAGCATTTTCTTCAGTAGTAGAGAGGGATTCAGAATTTTTTTAAACACTTGCAACAAAAGAAGTGAGATGAGTGAAGATGAGCTGAGAGATCTCTGCCACATGACCTTCATATTAATGCAAAGTTTCAGATATATCTATCTAAATACAAACACTTCACTGCACATATTTCAATGTAACACTTATCATTTTCACGTCTTCCATAGTTTCTCACAGAAACTGTACAACCATGCTGCCTGTTATCTTCCTTCTACCAAAAAGCTTCTTTAAAATCCATCCAAAGTAAAGTTTAAATACTGCAACAAATCCTACAAGTGCCATAAACCATGAAAGAATTCATGTAGGAAGGAGACTCAAAGTGATTTCCTCATGTAGGAAGAAAAAGAGACAAAACTGCTGCTGATGGAAGTGTGGCAGCAGGAGCCGGACCACTCAGCTTCCTCAAACTAATCCCAGGGTAAGTCTCTGCCTGTGCATGATGTGTGTCAGGGGGAATACAGAGGAGAGAGGGGGCCAGGGGACCAAGGACAGACAACCACAGTAGCCCCGGTTCAACAGTCCTGCTAATCAGGAAATAACTCCTTAAAGCTTCCTCATTCCCAAGAGATCAGTTCATGCCAGCTCTCACTTAATTTTCCCGCAGTAAAAAAGCTTATGCTTCCAACCAGAGTTTAAAACCGCGACTGGGAGAAACAGCGAAATTCCATTACAGAAATGTTTCACAGAGAAATGACTGCCTTCTGTTTTGAGACGCTAAGTGAAGTCTCCCAGCGAGGTGCAGATTCCCACAGTGGCAAATTCAAGCCTACAAAGTTCACGGTCTGTTTTACCCGTCACCTTTACCCTTACCCTCTGGAGGCCGCCTGCCAGTCTAAACCTCCCATGAAATTTACGGCAGCAGCACCTTCGTGCCAACCGGAGCATCCAGCAGGGATCTGCTAAGGGGAGGGGGGACAAAGGGATCCCAGAGGGGTCAGTGGGGAGACGAGCACAGCCACGCTCCTCAGCCCAGCCGAGGCGTCGGGCCCAGCGCCCTCCTTCCCTCACCAACACGGACACGGACACCGCCACCGCCCTCACAGAGCACGCCACAAGCGCTCCCCCGGCCCCGAAGCACCCGCACCACGACAGCTCCGACCCGCGGGCCCTCGCATATAGCGAGGCATCAGCCCCGGCCCCGCTCCTCAGGCTGCTCCCTCAGCCGCGCCCGACTCGACTTCCACAGCCTCCTCCTTCTATTACAAACCTGCCGCCATCGCACAGCCTCCCGGCGCCACAGGCGGGCACCGCCCCGGCGCCCCGCATGCTGGGAGTTGTAGTTCGATAGCCGTACGGCCGCCTTGCAGCTGGCCGGGGAATGCGTCGGAATGAAACTACAGCTCCCCAGAGCCTCCGCGGCGGGAAGGCCGTTGATGGGCATCCACAAGGGTGGCTTGTGCCCCGGTTCGTGCCGGGGCTGTCAGGGCGGGAATCGGCGGCGGGATCCGCTCCGGAACCGGGATTGCCCCGCAGCTCGGGCTGGCTCCCTTTGCTGGTAGCCCTTTGCAGAGGTCTCTTGGGTCAGCGCCGCTCTGCTGCTTGGGCGAGGCTGCGGGCTTCCAGTGTGCTTTAGCTGCGGCTACTCACACCCTTTTAAACTTTAAACAGCAGCAGGGCGGGAGGAGCGCAAAGATAAATGGGCAAAAGGCTTTCTGACGTTTTGTGCTTTAGGCGTGCTCTGTCTTACTGAGCGAAATTAGTGTTTTCCTCTAAACTCCAGAAAGCGATAGAACATGACGCGTCTTGGGGAGCGTCGCCGGCTGCGTGCCGGGCCTGCAGCTCCTGAGGGCAGGTGCAGCACCGAGCTCTGCGTGTACGAGCCCAGGACAGCCTTTCCAGCGGCTGCTTTAGTTTCATATTTGCTCTTGGTTTTTATAGTTCCGTAGGGCTCCTTCTGCTATACTCCCACCATTTTTCTTGGACTTTGGTTTAGCAAGTTACGAATACACCGTCTACAGGCTTGCCCTCAGATTGGATTCTGCATTAAGCTCATGTGCTAGAATATAGAAGGATTTGTACTTGTGTCTTTCTAAAGCACAGCATTACATTCAGTCCCTTTGACAGTTTTAGTAGGAAAATACTAGTAGAGGCGTTTGGAGTTTTTTTCCAGTTTACTTGCACACTTATGGTCTTGCAGCACTACACATTATTGATGGTCTATTGTGATTAGTTTTTTGGGTTTTTTTTGCTCCCTCTATGTGCTAAAAGTAGAGTCCATTACTGGCAGCGGTGCTGACTTTGTGGTATGATCATGAAGTACAAGCTTGCGTGCTTGTGTGAAATCCTTTTGAGGCTACTGGGACCTTAGGGATCTCCAGCAACATAAAATTATAAGAATTAAACCAGTGAAAATTGTCACCAGTTATACTATGCATAACTTTCTTATTAGATGCTGCACAGTATTCCAGTTATAAAAGTGTTTGTTAGCAGTTAGTCAGTTCTGAACACACACATTAAATATAATAGCTTTAATTCAAATACAAATCCTGATTTTGAATTTTGTAAATTTTGACATTCAAAACCAGTAAAGCCAAACACTGCTAAAATTCCTTAAGAAATTTCATTCTCTAGGGAAATAGAAAAAAAGGGGCTACCTTTACTGGAGCCCAGAGAAACTGCAGAGGTTAGCAGCTCCATGTGCATGTCTCACTGTGGTTCATTTCACACAGGCTTTTATACTTTACCGTTCTGGCATCTGCCCTTGTTTGTTTGCTCATCTAAAAGCTACAGGTTTAAGGGTTGGGGTCATACATAATTTGTGGTTTCTTTATCCTAGGGCTACAAACACAGTACATAGTTCCTATCTAACATATTTATCACATTCACCTAACTGCTATTATGCTTTTCTATAACTGTACTTTATTGATTATATTCTTCTATTTTCTATCTATTAAAACAAACACTATGACTTTGCATTTTTCCAGCCTTTTGTGACAGCTAACATGCCTCTCCCTTCTTACCACTTTAGCCCACCAGAGGTAGTTCCCTGCTTGCAAAAGTAGTTACAGTCAGACACAGCAGTCACACTTAAATCTTTCGCTAATTCATACCTATGCTAAAGTGCTTATGTCACTTATATCCAGTAAGGCCTGTGAGAGTCACACCATGTGCCTGAGCACATTGACCGAATGCTCCTTGAACTCTGCCAGGCTGGTGCTGTGACCACTTCCCAGGGGAGCCTGTTCAGTGCCCCAGCACACTCTCAGTGAAGAACCTTTTTCTAATACCCAACCTAAACCTCCCCTGACACAATTTCAGGGCATTCCCTCGGGTCCTGTCACTTCTCACCACAGACAAGGGATCAGTGCCTGCCCCTCCACTTCCCCTCATGAGGAAGTTGCTGACTGCAATGAGGTCTCTCCTCAGTCTCCTCTTCTCCAGGCTGAACACACCAAGTGACCTCAGCCACTCCTTGTATGGCTTCTCCTCAAGGCCCTTCACCATCCTTGTGGCCCTCCTTTGGATGCTCTCTACTAGTTTAATGTCTTTCTTATATTGTGCCACCCAAAACTGCACCTGGGACTCAAGGTGAGGCCACACCAGCTCAAAGCAGAGCGCGACAATCCCCTCCCTTGCCCGGCTGCTGAACACTGTGACAGACAATTTTGAAAGCTTTACTGAAATCCAAAAACATTGCATCAGCTGGCTTCCTGTGATCAACGAGGTGGGTTGCCTTGTCATAAAAAGAAATTAAGTTTGGCAAGCAGGACTTTCCCCTCATGAACCCATGCTGGCTGTGACTGATGACTGCATTATTCCATTTCTTGTGTGTGTGTGTGTCTTTGTGAGCAGAGAGTACTTTTATGCTAAAAGCACTCCTAATGCAGAAAATCCCAATCAAAAACAAGAGCCACAATATATAGGTATATAATGACCTGTTGTGCCCTTTGATCTGTTATCCACCCGACCTAAATGCACATACTACCATTACAGAGTTGCCAATTCCATCAGGTGTATAGTGTATATAGACGTAGGTAAAATTGCCTCTCATGGTGTTGACTTTCCAGGTTTTAATGAAACCCCAAATTCAAATGGATCATGTTGTTCTCTCTCCTTGACTAAGTACTTCTTATTTTTTTAGCTAATAATTTATGTTATTCCACAGTAGTTGGCCATCTGATTTCCTTTTTACTGCACTGAAGAAACAGTGCATCCATTGAAAATCTAATTGGTCAGAGAGTAAGAAAATAAACATATTTCTTAAATGTAGTGCAGGTAACATGCTCTCAATCTCAGCTAAAATTACCTCAAGGTAATGTGTTTTGTTGGAGTTGTTTTTTTAATCTGAAACTCCCAATCATCACCTCTCAGCTTGGCCCTTGATAAATTAATCAAACCATAATCTTATATCAGATTGTGAAGTGCTGATGTCAGTGTCATTTAAACATTTCCCCTGCCTTGTCACTGTCTCTATTTATTCTCGTTCTTCACTACAGCAGAATCTTTCTGTGGGCTTGATGCAAAGGTTTTTTTTATTGACCTTGTAAAGGCTTTGGCACTATTTTACCAATAATTTTAAAGCCAGAAGGACCTACTGGGTAATTAAGTTATTTGGGTTTAGTCTAAAGAAAATGTTCTAATAAATATTTCCCCATTATAAATACATATTGTATTATTGGCTTTTCACAAATATTGAAATGAATGTCACATGTGTAATGTTAGAAAACTTAGTTGCATGGATATAGTTTCTTAGAAATAGTAGTGTGATTTCTTAGAATTATAGCATGATACGTAGAATGCTCCTTTTTGTTCCTGTAACTCAGAGAATAGCAAAGATAAGCAAGGAAGTTCCCCACGTTCCTGGATGAAGATAACAATGACAATCTTCAGACCCTAGAAGGAAGAATTTATTGATCAGGAAGTGAAACACAGGAAAACCAGAGGACTTGGTCAGCAGAACTGGACCACAATGGATTGTCAAATTTTAAACAGACCTACAAAAGCAGGATGGGGGAGGCTTGAAACCGAAAGAACACCAAAAAAATAATATTTGAATGATGCATAGAGATCTGTGAATATGGATGAGACTCGGGCATTTAACTGAAGAGATCTGGTAGCTAAGGTGTGCCCCTGGCATCATGCCAAGCACCCGGCCATATTAACTCTTTGCTTTATTTCTGTCTCCTATTGTCCTTTGTATTAAACCCCTTATTAAACCTTTTAAAATTTTACCAGGAGTGAACCTCGTTTTTCACACCCATTTGCACATACATAGGGCAGAAAAATGTGAATTAGGAAATGAGCACAAGTACTTCAACCACCATCTGCTTTCCTTTTTTTTTTTTTTGCATTCTTTAGTGTAGGTATTGTTTATTTATAGAAGGGTAAAAGCTCAATCAGAATTTGAAGTTATGTGGAGCTCTCATTAAGATAGAGAAAAGGCTTTTTTGTTCCAAATGGCCTCTCCAAGAGAGAGGGAAGTTTAACATCAGATGTTTTTGCAAAGCACAAGAACTGCATTCCTTTCACATTACCTTTGAACAAGCAGTTTCTGATTTCTTCTGCCTCATCCTGCAAGTGCAGGATGAATTTAGAGGGGCCAAGTATTCTAGAGTGTCAGCTCTGTCCAGTTATCTCACAAATAAAATCACTTGGCCTTAGGTCACTGTGGAAAATTTACATCATCAAGTAGCCTTTTCAGGAATATAAATAGCGTAAAAGTCTTTACCAGTGACACTGATACAAATCCTCTGGATGAGATATGGACACCCTGTACTGGGACCCAAACATTCCTTGGTGAAAAAGAATTATTACTTGAATGTTTTGTTTTACAAGCATATGCTCCCTTCACACTAGTTACTGTAGCATTAGCAGTGTGCCTGCATTCGTTTGGCTTGGAGCAGTAATGCAATTTTAAGCCAAATCAAGAGCTGCCTTAGGTTGATTAAGTTCTCAGAGTAGTTTTGAAGCATACCTTCTGAATGCCTTTCAGAGAAAATTAAACTGTGCACTGTGCTTCAAATAAGCTTAATGGGGGCATTGTTTTTGGCTTTGTTCTGTCTGAACCCACCCAGTCATAAGACCAGCTTGCTTGCACTTAAGACTTATTTACCACTGATGGGCTCTGAAACCCTAGAAAGCCCCGTGACATGCTGAGGAGCTCATAGGCTATATAAAGAGGTCAGTGCTCTGTGCAGTGTGCTCATTTACACAATGTTTATCATTCTTTTAAAACCAGCTTTTAAAATAACTTGACACTCACAAGGATCCCGGAAAACAAACATACATTGATGATACATTTTAATCACTTAAACCAAATAGTGACATTTTGTTGTCATAAATTCTACTCCTGCATAAATGAGACTTTCACAGTGTCTCATATCTTAGCATAGTTTATCACAAATGACAATGCAGCCATTTTTCATTCAAGTTGTTCTACAGATGATTTAGATTGACACTGCTGAGAAGAGCAGCACTCCTCATACTTCCATCTCTTCCCTGCCTCACCCTCACTTCCACTGCTTCACTAATAATTTCTGTAAATTTTTGCTGTAGACCAGAAGTGAATTCTACCAGAAAACAGACGTGGATTAATACTGGTCTCTCTGGTTTGGGGGTTTTGTTGTAGTTGGGGCGTGTGTTGTGTGTTTGCTGCATTGGGTTTAGTCTGGACCAGTTTTCCAAAGTTCTGTGTGAAAGGAGAACTGAAGGCAAGGTTGTTCCTGTCCAAATTAAGGTAATTCCACATTACTAACAGCATGTATTAGCAGCAAGAGATTAAGACAAGAGTTTGCACTTGGTTCAAGCCATGATTTTACTGAAAATGTAGGTCACACTAAATTTTCCACATAATTGAACAAAATGAATAAAACTGATTAAGATATGTTCCAAGTGGGTTTGATTAGCATGCTAAGGAAATGGAATTTGTTTTGGAATTCCCTAGAATTGCAAGAATATGAGAGACTACTTAGGTGGATAGTGGGAACAGAAGTTTTCTCAGACAAAAAAAAAAAATCTTTTTTCTTTTAACAGGACGGCAATGCAATCTTTTCAAACTGTGTGTTCTCTATTAAAGTGAAATTCTTACCTATTCAGGAGAAGAGCAGGCTGAAAGCATCCCTAAAGGAAATGGTAGAGTGGTGAATTTTGTGCTTAATCACAAAGTAAGTGCATTACTTATTTCTGAGATTTCAGAAGGAAAATACCAAGTGGTGCAAGTGTTGTGGAGTTTTGCCTTCATGTAGAGAAACAAGAACTGTAGAAATTATATCTTGATTCAATATTTAAATGAAAATACTCCATTTACATTTTTAATGCATGTGACACTGTAGTACTGAAATGTCATATAAAGAAATGAAAAACAATATTTTCCTTTCACAAAAAAAAACAGAGAGAGTTTTTTTCCCTGGGTAAAATTGCCATGCTGTCGTTGTTCTCTCATTGTTGGAGAGGGGAAACTCTGAATAAGGAAATGCACCACTGAAATGGGTTTTAGTTATGTTACTGTTAATGTAAGAATTTGGGGTTTGCAGACTGTTGTGTCCATGTACCTGATAGTTCAATGAAGGGCCTGGATAGTTTACTAATTGAATCAGTAAACAACATAAGCCTAAATAATGTAAGTTAATTCTTGTTACTCTGTGAAAGTGAATATGTAAATACTGTTAGAAGTCATTTTTCCCAGCGAACATGTATGTTGTGTTTCAGATTGGGATTGGTAATTATACTTTTGATACCTCCATACTTCAGTAAATCCATAGAATCATAGAATTGTTTAGGTTGGAGGAGACTTTTGAGATCATCAAGTCCAACCATCCTAACTCTGCCAAGTCTACCACTAAACCATGTCCCTACGTGGCACATCTACACATCTTCTAGATACTTCCAGGGATAGTGACTCAACCACTTCCCACACAATCTATTCCAATCCTTTCTTCAGAGACTTTTATCTCAAATTTTGCTTTAGAGTAATGACATTAAAACCATGGAGTACTTTCCTAGGGTGGATGACTGTCTTTTTCATTTTACAGCAATTTACACAATTCTTAGGATCCCTTCCATGAGATAAGTCACATAAGAAGATAGTCATAGAAGGCAGAGCATGCAGCAGGTTTCAACCATCCTTCAGCCAGCCATTCTCTTGTAAAGGAAAAGTAGTTTTAATTATAGTTGCATTATCAGATGACATATAACTAACACACAGCTACTGCTGAAGGCCTTTGGATATTACAGCTGTTATTAAGAGTAACTGGCTATCCACCCTTTTATGGCTCCTTAAATTCCACTTTCCCACATACCTCAATTGTTTTGCTTTGCTATCTAAACATTAACAAGGAGAATCTTTATTCATGTCATTTGAGTTCCTATGACCTAACAAACTACTATGACTTAACAAGAAGAAAATCACTGTTTAAGACAAGAATTTTGTTGGTCTCAGTTATAACTGGAGGCAAAATTATGTTAGTCTTAAATTGAAAGAGCTTTGCCAGTAGAATGTCCCAAATTCTGGAATGACTTTGCCTAAATCTTATTATATGAAACACACTTTTGATGCTCTTCCTCGATTGCTATATAGAAGAAGAGTATTCCTTTCACTTTTAGATGTGGAAGTAATATATGTTTATTTGGGTTCTGGTGAGTAAGGTGTACATGAGCAATAATGTATAAATGTACTAAGAAACCACGATGACTACATTGCATAAATCAGCAAAGACACGAGGAAACGCTATTTGTGGTAAATGCTTTTTATGAAGCACAATTGTTTGGATATTAAGATTCCTAACATATTTCAGGTAGGTGAAATTTGGTAAATATTTGGTAAATAATGTTCAGCCATTGGTAGCTTTTACAAGAACTGAACCATACAGACATAAAAGATTCTGAATCTCAATGCATTGATCTGGAAGAATGCAATAACACAGTTTTCATTAACTCTTCTCACTTATAATTAATTTACATGAGAAATAGCATTTGTATTGAAGGAATAAAAACTCAGTTTAAAAAAAATTCACACAATAATCAAGAAGCAGGATGCTGTTCATTTAGATTAACCTTTCGTTTTGTCCCAAAGGCATTTGAGAGATGGAGACTCGTTCTTGGATCAATACTGAACTGCAGTAAGACATTGCTATGCAGCCTCTTCTGTCAGCATTTTACTAGCTGCTGCCTGTGGTTCATGTAAATTAAAGAACATTTTGCCTTTTTCCTCTTGCCTTGAGAGAACAAAGTAATAGAGTATTCACTCCTTTCATTTCATCTGTAGGTTGCATTTTATGTGTGTTTTAGGATCATCTGGTGCACTTAAACATTTATAAGAAATTTATTATCTTCCTTATGTTATTTCATCAATACATTAAAGCTGACAATATGAATCAACACCAGGTTATTATCTTTCAATCTGATTTATAGTCCATTTTATTTCAGGGAGGTTATTTTACTGTCTCAGCTCTGCTTGAGATACTTTGCGAGTAGCTCAGTATGAGGGGAGAATAATATCCAACTGTTAAGTAGTGTTTTCATATTTTAGCTGCAATAATATATTCCATGGATCTTGCACTAACAAGAGGTAAAGTTTTATTTCAGTGTGGAATTAAATTATCCATTTTCAGTATTTATTGGTTTTAAGTGCTCTTTGCAATAGCTTTTAGTTTAACATTCTCTTCTTTAAAAGGTGAGCAAAGAAGAAGATATTTTACTCCAAGTTAAAAAAGCACCTGGATGAGGAAACTGGTGATGAGGCACTATAAAAGAATTCTATCAAGTTACACATCACCAAACTGAAATAGACTACATAGCTTGCAAAGAGTTGTTATCTAGAAAATAGGACCTGTGGCAGGTAAATTCCATGTTGCTTGTACGCTCTGTGCTACACCAGTTTTGAACATTCTAGATAAATTGATAGGATACTTTGCATAACTAGTCACAGGCTGTAAGTTTAAAAAAAAATTATTGGAATCTTATTAATGGAGTAACACTCATTAGGTCAATTCAGTGCTTTCATCAGGAAGACCATTTGCTCTCCAAATGGTGACAAGAGCTTCCATTGCAATCATTATGAGGGCATCTTCAGCTGGATCAAAGGAGAATCAGGGAATTGTTATAATCATACTCCAGCTGGCCCTAGCAAACACTCCAGCATAATCAATTTCTGTTGATTATCTTAAGCTATATGCAAAATATATCTGAGTTGTTGTAACTACATGTGTAGATTGTTCTATGTACCCTTTCCTTTCCTGTCTATGCTGGAACCATTTCCAGAGATTATTTAAAATTACCAATGCATGTACAGCTTGGTCTCCTCCTTCACCTACAGCATAAACTGCTCAGGGGAGTACCCTGGACTGCCTGGGTTGTCAGAGCAAGAAGTTAGCCAACATATCTAAGCAGATAGCACCTTCCATTTGGCCTAAGCACAGCTGGTCTGCCTAGGGCAGTCTCCAAGGAGCTCCCCCTCAGCTCCTGTGTCAGTTCCTTCATTTTTAAGGCGGGTAGGAGTTCAGTCAGTAGAAGATCAGTTACTGTGCTGCAGGTCAGCCCATTCCCTCAACTTTTCAGAAACTAGTGGGGAAATTGTCAGCCTGCTGGGGAGAACTGGCAGCAGCTCTGGTCATGCAGTACCCAAATAGGAAGATCAGAGCAGGTGGCCATGACTGCTGGTGATAGTAGCCAGGGTCAGTCTTTTTGGCCTCCTCATGGTGGCTCCTCTGCAGGTCCAAGATCAAACCAGGAACTTGAGTCCATGAGGATCTGGGACAGTACCAGGCAGATGTAGAAGGCTGGATGTAGACATACTGGCAACATAGTTCAGCTGAGAGACCGTGGGTAAGAGCCTAAGCTCAAAGGCACGTGAGGAAAGGAGGAGTGGGAGTTTGCCACCTTCTCACAGCAATCTTTCAAGGCTCCACAGCTGTGCTGACAAGGCTGGCACTGAGCCCAAGCTTCCAGGCCCTCTGAAGAGGTGAGAGACTGCCAGAACTCTGACAGCTACATCATTCTTGTAAGTACAGAGCAAACACAAACTTCCCTCTTTTATTGCAAGTGTAATATAAATGCCATAGATTCTGCCAGAGATACCTCTTCCTTTTGGCAAAGGATATCCAGAAGTTTTGCCTTGATGAAGATCAAATAAAACCATTTCAACCTGCAATTGGGATGGACACAGAGTTGTTGTCATTTTACATTTACAATGTCACTTACACTATGCAAGTAAGAATTTTTTTCTCTTTGTATATTCACTTGCTCCTTGAGTTTCATAAGTGCTTATCAGAACCCTTTTTTGAGTACTTGTTTGAAGCTAACATAATAAAAAATACTTTGTTGTTTGTTTGTGGATGTTACCAAATTAGTGGTTACCATGTGGCATCTGTGTAGCATCTGTTTAACAGATTTCCTACAGGCATAATTACCAACAGCAGTTGCAACTCCTGCCACAGCGTGTTTCGAGAGAAGCAAAGGAAGTACTTTTACATAAATCATCAGATGGTCTTTAAATATTTCAAATGAAACGTTCTAAACAAAGACCTTGTAAGAGTTTAAAGAACTATCCTGAACTCATGATCCCTTAGGCAGACAGCCTACAGCTCAGCAGCACACAGCACACATTTTCACTACAGAAATTGAGTGTTACTTTTGTGTTCTCAACTGCATAAATGAATGTGGGCCATTGATACAGGATTAGTTTCAATCATCCTTCCCTAGTGTATATTTCAAAAAATAGCTTTTTAATATTTCATAAACTCTTTATTTAGCCTATGCATTACCAAATGCAAATCTTCTGAATCCTGTAAAAACTGGTCTTCACGATAGACTGGGAAATCCATTCCCTCTGGAAAGTTTTTATATCATGGCAAGGATAATAGGCTTTATAGCCCAGGTAGAGTATGCTATTTATTGTCCTCTTCTATAATTCAGCCCTGAAAAAATAATCCATTTGTTAAGCTATTTTTTAGTCAAAATGCTATTTAGTATTTTGTTAAATTTTTTTTTTTTTTAAAGGGAGGGGGGAAATTCAATCTCTAAATGAAGGCAAGTCCTGAAACTGAGTAGACATAGTTTTTATTCTTAGAGATGTATAGTCAAATATATATGTAAAGCTCCTTGGTCAGTGAAAGGCTTGGGTTTATTTTTAAGTCTGTTTTCTGCCTATGTGTAATGAAGTGACTATTGTAGAGAAACTTTCTCCAGTAGCATATGCATTCTTCCACCTTTAAAAGATCTCCTTGGCTGAACTGTAAACCATAAGAAATACCTAGGATGATAAAAGGTTTCTGGAAATATATTCATGTTTTGGTTTTGACTTTGGTTAGATAACCTAAGTTAGCTGTTACAAGGAAAACATGAATCACTCCAGAGAAAGTTGATATTCTAACCTGAAAATAAGCTAATAAAAGTTAGCCAAGCAGGCTAAAATAAGGGCCAGCTTGTTTTTTAGTACTTATTCCCTAAGGACACATTCTGTCAAGTCAGAAGTCTTTTCCAATCCTGCAGCATAATTCCACAGTCTCCTCCCCTTTCAACTACATCCTGCTCCAAGCAGTCTCGATCAAGCTGTAGCTATGGCTTCAACAAATCTGTCATGTGTCTCTGCACAAGAATTTGTATTCAAGGGATTTCAGTGCCAAAGTAGTCTCATAAAAGCACATACTGGTTTCTGTGCTATTATAGACATACTGCAGTGGTGACTTCTTTTGTAGGCAATAGCTTGATACTCCAGCTCTGCCAGTGTATCAAATAACTTTTAGAAGGTCAAGTTTCCCTCCTCTTCTGGGAGAGATTTGATTAATGATTTAGAGATTAAAAGTTCTACAGGTCCTTATATATTTCTGGAGATGTCTGTTTGTCAAGCACTGATGAATATTATACCTTCATTTCCAAAGTACGAGTGGAAGTTCTAATTGTGGCATGCTTATTGACATTTTGTAGGGAAAAGCAATGTTACACTGAAAGTGTCGATGTTTTAATCGCAATTTAAATATTGCACAAAAAATACTCATTTCAGGTAGTGGTGTTACAGCCTTACAGTAATTAAAACAGTAAATCAATTGAAGCTAAATATATCTTTCCTTTGGATGATAAAGCTGCTGTTTGTGAATTTGAAGCTTTTATCAATGGAAAACTCATCACTGGAGAGATAACATATTATCGTACTTTGCCTTTGATGTAGCTCCTTCAATCTCAAGATCTGAAACCACTTAATTAGTAATGAAGATGTGCAATGCTAAGCTTAGTTTCTCTCATGTCTTTTGTTGTTGCCACTTATCAGTATTTCAATGTAGTCATGTCATTTAAGAGAATATTGGCTAAGTTTTCTGTCTATGGAGATTAAATGACTTATTTTGGAAAAATCTTTCATAGGTTAAAGAAAAGAGTGGTGAATAAAAAGAACAGGTAATATTGAAAAGCTATCAGTCAGAGTGATGGAGCTCAGCAAATGGACCAAGATGCACCAGTATGTTGAATATTGTGGCTTAGTGCCTACTAGAAAATTTACAATTGTCCAGTTACAGACTCCTTGCTGAGCCATGTCTTTGTTGGGAAACTTCTTTTCTAGGACTCATTTGGACCATACATTTGATACCATACATCAGGTTTTGCCAGAAATTAAGGAATCATTAAAGGTTTGACATTTCATAGTATAGTTTCATTTTTCCTTACGCTTCATCAAAAACAAATAGTACTTTCTGTTTTAGCATTTAGTTTCAGTCCCTCTGTACACTAATTAAATTATTGTTATGGAAAACCTAGGCTTTAATGAGATAATTAAGGCTAGTTTCTGGTTTTTGTTTTGGGGTTTTCTTAGTATATTTTTGTAATAAGTTTTGGAAATTAATCTCCATGTTTTACAGTGGTGATCAAAATCACCTATGTCACTACCAAGTTTTCAGAATGGCTGTATCTCCTTTCATATGCCAGCTTCTGTTTCACTATGGCAACAGGACAAAGCATTGAATGAAAACATATAGGTTTGTTTAAACACAATCTTAAAATAACATCTGGTTTGGAAGAAAAAGTTCTGTGCCTGGAGGAATGTAGTTACACGAGAGACTTCAGTAAGCTTATGATTGTTTCCCTTTTAATTTTTCCTCTTTTGTTAGAGGATAATTGTTTGTAATCATTCTTGTCATGAAGCAACTAAATCATAAACTGAGGCTTGCTGTGATTCGTAGAAGGCCTTTTAACTATCTCTGAGGATGTATTCACTCCTGTAGGGCTTCGAAAGTTGACCTGAGTTGGCACATCTCCTCTTTTGAGTTATCTCTGTCTGTGCTGCTGTTTTTCCTTTGGCCTGCACATATTGACCTCTGTCTGCAAAATGGGAGGTGATTCCACAAGATCATGTGGTATCTTGGGTCATTTCTGTATCTTGCTTGTATTATCAGACCTATCAAATTCCTTTTTTAATGTTATTGCAGAAATAAACTAAGAAGCAAGGTCTGCAAATTAAAGCTAAAAAAGAAAAAAAGAGACATGCAGTTTTACCAGTGAGATTTGGAACAGTTAGCCAGGGAAATTGATGAACTCACCTTCTCTGAAATCCAGTCTGGCTGGCTGTTATCAAGCTTTCCTTTAGAAAATAACTGTAATGTGTTATAGAGGAGATCATGTCAAATGACCTCCTGATCCTTTCTAACCTTTTAAGCTATAAATACCCATAATGAATCATTATGTGGTTATTCTTTGGGTAGCCTAGCAACAAAAATTTATCTAACTAGTTTGGTATTCTCCACTTCCACCTAAAGAGTTAAAAAGGACAGAAAACATAGATCCTTCTCATGGATATGTCATGGCATGCAGATTAAACATCAATTTCCCTAGAGTGCCATTCATGGTTTTTCTTTTCTCTTTATTTAGTGGATTTTCCATGGATATGGGTATTGAGATACCATCTAGTATTAAGCACATACATAGTTATACAGATAAAGGTAAATTAATTTCACTGTAGCTATGCCTCTGCCTTGACAGTTCTGTTGTGTATTTAAAGTGGAAGTTTTATCCTAGGAAATACTTGTGCCTCATCTCTTTGGCTTTGAGCAGTTTGAGTTCATTCTGCAAACAGCTTGGTTCTCTGTTCTTCTCAGCTGAAAATTTCTGTTGTGCTCGAAGCCTTTCTGGTCTGTCTTCTTACCTTAAAACACATTGGGGAAAGTGAATGATATTTTAAAGAACATAATATGTAAATGGAAACTGTACCTTGTAGACTTTCTTTAACCTCTTTGGGAATAGGCCTTGGGACTGCCTGTATTAAATCTATTGTTGTCATTTTCTATCCTTACAAAATAATTAATATTCACTATATTGTCATTAAATAAATATTTAAGTGTTTTTTTTCCCCCTCCTCTAGAAGACAAACTGCCAGACTGCAATTGAATTGGTTAACAAGGCCTTGTCCTAAATATCTAGATTTCTCTACCTACCTCAAAAGTGGGTGGAGAAGCATACCGACAAAATGAGAAACATTATGCATAACTTGTATTGTTGATGACATAATAATGAATATGCTAGCACATCATAAACAGGAGCAGTTCCATTTTGACAAGTATTTCACACCATGGAAGGCAATGCATTTTGATCCTTTTTCTTAAGCTGACCATTCTCCAGAAATTAATTTTCTTTTCAGTCGCACAGAAACATTTGGGGGTTTTTTTATCCTTTGCCTCATACAAGTAAAATGTTTTAACACAGTGTCTAGGGATTTCTGTTAAATCACAGTTCTTTCCTAACTGTTGTGTTGCTGTCTGTATTTCCTAGAAATGTGACTACAGATGTTACATCTGGAGCAGTGGATGTGAACAAACATGTCACTGCTGAGGCTGGAACTAAGTAGCATCTATGAGTCATGTAATTGCTATACTAATTAAATATAAACAAATTACTAAACTATTACATTTTT
The DNA here is from genome assembly GCA_013400515.1 of Erpornis zantholeuca. NCBI lineage: Eukaryota > Metazoa > Chordata > Aves > Passeriformes > Timaliidae > Erpornis > Erpornis zantholeuca. Next base: position 16,445 of record VZTN01013220.1, on the reverse strand, counting down.
AGGACTGTAATTACAATTTACACACAAATATTTATAGAATCTGTCAGTATTTTATTCTAAGGCATCTGGCCTTCCTAGAAGATTTTGTGTTCTGCTGCTGTAGTTGTTGCTGCTGCAGTGATTTTTCTCAAAGGTATTTGAATCTTTTTCACTAAAAAGAGAAAAAGACATAGCTGGCACTTCTAGCACTCTGAAGCACCGACAAACAGAATCTAGGTATGGCTGTGTCACAGAAAACCTCATCATCACCTCTGGAAAACATTAATAAAAGGTTAGGTAGGAAAGGAAAGATCAATTCCAACTCCTTTTACTTTCACTCACAGGAACTCATTGTCTAAGAAATACACTTAAAACTCAAGAAAATATCTTAAAATATGTGATTCCAGGTTATTACTATCCCACACGTTTTGTGAAGTCCCAGAACTTTTATTTATTTTCAGCTCCTTTTTATATTTATTTTTTCTTGGATAAGATAAAATGCTGCAGAGGTGAAATGCAAAGTCTTCACATGACTAATCTGTCCATCCAATGTTGAAACTGATTAAGTAAGATGACAGAAGATAACCTCTTTCCAACAATGATGTCTTTTCCTATTCTTCCTTTTCATCAGTGCTCCTTCGTTTAAATGTATTAGTTTGGGGATTTCTTTCTGATGACTGCAATAGTACAGCAACTCCCTCAAGGAAAGGAGAAAGAAAGTGATTCTTATTTGTGCAAACCTTTCGTTCCCTAGTGGAAACACTTTCACTTCTTCGGGCGTTTCATTGTTCCATTTTTGAAAACCTTTGTGTTTTATAGCATCTCTGTTCTTAGCAAGGACAGTATGCACTTCTTGTTTACACATTCTTTTTAATTCTAGTACTTCTCACAAACTGATGGTGGCATTGATGACTCTAAAAGACTCTATCTGTGTTGGTTTTTTTAAAATTAGGAATCAGTGCTGTTTGCAGAAGAGTAAATTGGATAAGAACGTGAAACCACAAAATTCCTTTTTCAGGTTTTTGTGTAATACCTAGGATATAGGTAAAGGACAGGGAAATTTCACTTTTTGGGCATTAGCAGTAAATGACACATATATTAGTTAAAACTCTAAAATATTGCTATATTCTGCTTTTATTCCAAAAGAAGAATGATTCAGATGTTTGGGTACACCTGTAATGAAATAGTATCTTTCCACTGCCCTGATGATTTTGCTTCTCCTCCTGTAAGCTTGCATGCTTCTGTTTCAACCAGAGTTTAAAACAGTATCTGAAGAGCCCAATGAAATTATTATTTCAATAGATTGCTCAAATTCTGGCAGGCTCAGCTCTGCACCAAGGAAAGCCAATTGCTTTACATGTTTTGGAAATATTTTTTTCAGAGAAAGAATGAATACAGTCAAATTTGGCACATATGAGTACCTCTATTTCCTTTTTACCCAAGAGCCAGCTTCTTGTCATGGCTTAATTTTAGGCATATTGTTATTATCAAACCAGCACAACACACTGAACCATGACTGGGAACGCATGGCAGTATGTAATACTTCTATTCTGATATTCCAGTCATAAATCTTAAGCTTGTGTTTCCATACTGTTGCTCTGTGCTTGTCTCAGTTTGAAAGACAGGTGTCTGCTAAGGAAGGCAGGAGCCTCCCTTGGAATGGAAGATGCAACCCCCCTTCCCTATGAATTATTATGAATTGAAATTAAGGGGCTTTTAGGCAAAGATATGGGGAATAGGAATAACAGTTCTTTACTAATATATATACACATATATATACATAAAACAAGGCAGAAGAGCACTGGTTCAAACTGACAGAGTCAGATATGACCTGACACCCTGTCAGTCAGGGCAGTAGTGACAGTCCAATAAGAAGGTGGCTGCAGTCCTCCTGAAGTGATGGATGTGGTTGTGCTGAAGCAGTGATCCTGTAGAAAGGTCTGGCCTTCCTCGGAAGGCCCAGTGGTAGCTATGTAGCTCTTGCCCTCTGGGAGTCCAGTGGGAAAGGCTGCTGTGGTGTTCAAAATCTCAGTTTATATTCAGGATGGAAGTGCTTGGTTCCTCCTTCTGGGTGGAGCATCTCACAATGGGAGGGTAAGTCATCAGCAAGGCACTGATGGGCCATTAACAGGAGATAGTCTGGAGGGAGGAGGCAGGGAGCACTGCCCACCTGGTTTCAGCAGCTCATGAAGGTGGTGATAGAATACATACCTTTGGGCACATCTTACATTGTAACCTAGGACAGTGCTTAATATTTTAATGCTCTTAAAATCAATCTTTACTGACAAATTTCACAGAATTTTCTTCATTTTCAATGAAATCATACATGATTTAGCGTCACTGAAGAGCTTTACTGCAGTAAGTAAATCACTTTGGTTGTATTCTAAAGAATGCTTTTCGTGTGGAATGCTTATCATTGCAAAACTCTAACATACAACTTTTCCTCATTTTTTTTTCTTTAGGCCAGCTTTTAAGATTTTTCTGTAATTTAGTTTATTTGAAGTAAATTTGCCCTAATAACAAGCACAGTCACATCTGAATATTGTTTCCCCCTAAATATATCTTTTGGAATCTCATACCTCTCAGTGGTTGCTCACAGCAGAAATTACTTCCTTCCATCTGGAAATCTGTAATTCATAAGTGAAGGCTGCACTTAGACCAAAGAACATTCAGTGAAAAGGAAAATGCTTTTGCCACTAAAGGATCAGATGTAGATTACTTAGGGCAAGAGCTTTTGGTTAGTGCTGTAATTTGTCAGTGCCAGAAGTAGATTAGAACCCAAGCAAACACAAACTGCAAAATTCCCAACAACCCATTACCAAGTTTAAGTGTGAAACCCAGGAGCATGTTTGACAAACCACTAATGTGAATTCCCTCCCCAGTAGTGGTTGCATGGTGAAGCAATTAACTGGCATAAGGCAAATGATGGTTTAAAGTACTTTGCAGAAAGTACAATTTTGGTTGTCAAAAAATAATTTAAACAGTAAAGTTGCTTCCTTTTTCTTCTTCCTTGGTTCCAAATGGGAAAAAAAAAAATATACTGCCATTGATTGCTGCTGTTCTTGTGCTACAGTTCATACGATGCACAAAGGTAGTTTTTGAAACACTAATGAAATTGGAAGTTCATCTAATTGAAGGTGCACTTTTAAAAAAACATATATGTCTTCTCAACATACAAAGACTAATATCATTATAGAGGTTCAACAGCTATACTAAAGGATATTATAAGCAATATATAATAGATTCCTTTGTGGGAATCCCCAAAAGGGGAAGATTTACACACTTCATGCTTTACAGGGCATGTAGGAAAAGGATACTGAAACAGTCAGGAGAGCCCTAGAAATCTTCCTTCCTTTTTTGAGGAATTATATTATTAATCTGCATGAGATGGTATTTTATTATGCTGGATCATCATAATATAGGAAATGTTGTCTTTCAATAATAATCATTAGAAAAAAATATTGTTTTCCTGCTCCTTTGGTGGACTTGCAAGATTTTATTATAATAAAGGAACTTCATTTCTACTCACAGTGGTGTTCATAGGGCTTTTGTGTTGATGAAGAAGCAATAGAGTTGATAAGAAGGCAATTTCCATCTATTTGCTATCAACTTGAACTTGGGAAAGACTGGGATTCTGCTACCAAGAAGATATTGGGTATCAAGTTTACCTAACATAAATTATCCTTCTACATAAAATATTTAATGACATCATTCTTTAAGCTAATAACAGTGTTAGCTTTCCTTGCAGTTTTACATACAATGTTTAAGTTGAGGACATTTGATCTTTTATTGTTACTAAATAAAAATTTTCACAGTCACACACTTTAAGGTAGGGACACACTGTTGTTTTTACATATATGCTGTGTTTTACTTACCTGTAACTGTTTAAAATACCTTAATATTTAATTTTTTATGCCAATTTGTGGTTTGTTGCCCATCATAAAATACTTTTGTAACATCTTTGTTTTGATTTCTGCTAAAATCTCATGTGCTTCAATGGTACAGTAAGGAAGCATAACATAGCAATTCAGTTAAGTATGGCAGGAGATGTTTTGGCAGATACAAGAGTGTGATTAACAAGGAAATAGTAAATATGTTTATATCATATCAGTGTTTTTAATTGGGTGGTTTTGTAATTCCTACAGTGTGCCTTGAAATGCAAACAGCAGAATAGATATTTTTCTACTGCACTGCTTTTCTATCATAGGTCAATTTGTGAATACATAGGTCAGTTTTTTTAAAGGAAAGAGTTCTCTTTTTTTCCTGCTGGTACTCTGTATTCTGATTTTACACTGATGAAAAACAAACACATTAATTTTATTTCATACTAGACCAAACACTGAAGCCTAATAACAAAACCAGACTAGCATTTATTTTAATTTAATGGGCTTTTCACAGGTGTTTAATGAATACACTACATCTTCTAAATTAAGGACCTGCACAGAACAACACTTTGGTACTTTGTGATCTGAGGAAATATAGTTGGAGACAGCACAAGGGCTTGCACTGAGGGATCAAGTGTGTATGGAACATACTCCACACTTGTTTGTCCACCCTTTGAAAATATTCAGAAGTAGGAAATTCCACAGTACCATAGATAATGCCTTATACTGCCCTTGCAAATGAAGAATGCTCCCTAGCAGTTACACAGAATTAAGAGGTTGCTAAGGAAAACTGCAGAATCTTTTTCATAGGGGCTTTCATGAGAATTTAAGCAAACATGCTAAGGATGGAGTAGAGACACTTGATCATGTAGAGGACATTGCCAAGAGGGATATCCTGATGTCCTCCTGTTTTTAAAGTACTCTGAATTCTTGCTCTCAAAATGGAAGGGACTGACTCCTTTTAGTAAAAATACAAAGGAAATATCTGTACTACACTTTGAGAAGAGCTAGGATATGGGTTTCTTAAGAACTAAAACCTCCTTAATATAGATAATGATAAACTAGCTTCCAAATCTGCTGTTTAGTCTTTGCATGGTCAATTGCTCCAATACTGAAGTATGTTAGAAAGCAAGTGCTGGCAAAAATATGAAGAAATTCTTTTCTTCGGTATGGCTGTCACTCTTGCAACAATACATCCCACATGGGTATGTATGTGTGGAAGATACACATTCATGCTAAAACCCAAGTTTTGGTTCCGTGATGTGTGTTTCTTAAGGATCTATTTCTGAGATACAATATTCTAACACTCTGGGTCTAGCAAAAGGCAGTGGAATAAGCAAATAGGGTGTGGTTTATTTGCTTTTTCTTACAAGACTTTTTTTTTCTTCCTCCTGAATGTTACATAAAAAAAGCTATGCTTGCCGATTACTTTAATATGCAAAATACTATGAAATTAAAAGCAGTTCTTTTTCTGTAGTAAGTTCTTTTTGTGTTAGTAAGAAACCCTATCAATGCCACAGTGGGACCTTGTCCTGAGGTGTCCATATACATCTTTTTTGTGCATGTTCCCAAAACCTCATCCAGCTGAGGGCAAAGAATACCTTTGATCCAACAAGTCCAAGTGGAAGATGCTGCATTTGGACTGGGGCAATCCCAAGCATGAGTACAGACTGGGAGAAGATTTCATTGAGAGCAGCCCTGCTGAGAAGGACTTGGTGGTGCTGGTGGATGAGAGGCTGGACATGGCCCAGCCATGTGCACTCACAGCCCAGAGTGTCAAACATCCCCGGGGCTGCATCCCAAGCAGTGTGGGCAGCAGGGCCAGGGAGGGGATTCTGCCCCTCTGCTCTGCTCTGCTGAGACCCCACCTGCAGGGCTGCATCCAGCTCTGGGGTCCCAGCCCAGGAAGGACATGGAGCCTTTGGAGTGAGTCCAGAGGAGGGACAGCAGGATGATCAGAGGGCAGGAACACCTCTCCTATGAAGACAGCCTGAGAGAGTTGGGGTTTTTCAGCCTGGAGAAGGCTCTAGGGAGTGTTTATAGCACCTTCCTGTTCCTAGAGGGGGATTATAAAAAGAGGAGGAGTGACAGGCAGATAGTGATAGGGCAAGGGGGAATGCTTTTAAACTACAGAGGAGAGATTTAGATTAGATGTTAGGAAGGAATTCTTCACTATGAGAGTGGTGAGGTACTGGCACGTGCCCAGAGAAGCTGCGGATGCCCCATGGCTGGAAGTGTACGAGAGCACAGAGAAGCTGTGGCTGCCCCACCTCCGGAGGTGCCCAAGGCCCGGCCGGACAGAGGTGTCAGCACCTCCCTCCCGTGAGGGGCGGCCCTGCCCGCGGCCGGGGCTCCACCGCGGCGCTCCCTGACCTCCCTTCCAAGCCCCGCCCGGCGGCACCCGCGCGGAGGGCACGAGGCCCCG
>VZTN01013220.1:0-10105 GCA_013400515.1 Erpornis zantholeuca | reverse complement strand
GGCGGCGAGAGCGAGGAGGACGAGGAGGAGGGGGAGGACGGGGAGGACGTGTTCGAGGTGGAGAAGATCCTTGACGTGAAGACCGAGGGGGTGAGTGCGCGGGTCTCTTACACTGGGCGAGGACCACGCGTAAAGAGTAATCCCGTTACAATTGCAATCTAAAACACGCTGTGCACAATTGTGCAAGGACGCTTTTTGTCCCTTACTCCGCATTCGATCTCCTCAGCCAAAGATATGTCTTCACTAAGTTGTTGGGTTTTGTCTCCACTGTTAAACTACTGTTGGCTCTTAGGGCTGACTTGCGGTACTGTTACGATGTGAAATGTTTTAGTGCAGAGATGGGCAGGGTTGAATATAACTGAGAACTTAGAGGTGTTTTCAAGGTGTGTTGCTAGGAACTGTGATCACTAGGTTACAAAACGGGAAAGGGCTTCCTAGAATAAGAGTTTTTTACCAGTTAAAATAACAAACTGTAGTGATCTTGCATCATTTGAACTAAAATACCAGACCTTAATTTGTTTCTTTGAAAGCAGCCTAGACTGGATGAAGTTCTTGCAAAAATTTTCCTAAACCTCAACTAGAAAAAATAATTAACATAGGGTTTTTTAATGATTTTGTGCCTGAAAGATTTTTATTTTAGCTAATTTCTTGGGTTTTATTTTAGGCTTCAGTCAGGTGCATGAGATTATAAAATTTTGTCAATTCCATGTAAAACATCTGAGTCTTGAAACCCTTAGGCTGGAGAATCTTCAGATAAGCACTTTCTTCGATATTTGTCGTGCTATTAAATTGCACCTTAGCTGAAATATGTTGATGTCTTACGATGATGTTATGTTTTTGGGGTAATACAGTATTTATAGCTTTGCTTGTATGAAGTGTTGGTCAACATAAGTCAGGCTTGAAAACAGGAGGTCTTTTCTTTTCTTTTCTTTTCTTTTCTTTTCTTTTCTTTTCTTTTCTTTTCTTTTCTTTTCTTTTCTTTTCTTTTCTTTTCCCCCACCCCCAAGTGATGGAACCTAAAATCTATAGGTTTAGGTGATAGTGGTCATGGTGGTGAGACATACCATTAAAGAGTACTGGAATACAACAAGTACCATCTCTTAAAAATGTCATTGGCTGGTAAGAGGATGTCCCTTTTCCATCCTCCTCCAAGCAGCCCCTTCTGCAGCACATTCTGAGCTCTGTGTGCTTGAGTTTTCCAGTGCAGTGAGCTTTAGCATGTGGGTGTACCCAGCACATGTTGACTGTGGCTTTGTGGTGTGAGCTCCAGGTGCATCAGGTGCCCTCTCAGTTGCTCTGCAGCAGGGCCTGTGCTCCTGGGCTTCACAAGTGCAGGACAAGGCAGGAATTCATACCCAGTTGTAACTTCCAAAATGGCTGGGAAAAGCCGTGTGTCACCCCAGAGGGAGTCAGCCACTGTCCAGCACGGCGTGAGGCCAGCCGGGGTGTTCTGTGTCACAGAATGGAAGTGTGACAGGTGGAGAGCCCTGCACAGAGATGCTCTTCTCACTCACAGCACTGGTGTTGCTGGGCCTGATAGTAGAAGTAGGGTGAGGGACAGCACTCCTGGGTTGGGATTGGGCTGGGGGAAGTTAGACCTGTGTCCTACTTAAGAGAACAAGTAGTGGAAAGTCTCAGTGTATCTCGGCAGCCTTTCATACTGCATCTCAGTTATACCTAAAACAACAGGCACTGGTGCAAATTGTTAGGTTCCCCAGTGAAAGTGGGAAGCTTTAACTCTGCTGTTTAATGACATGGTGGTACCCTTTTCCATACAATTTGGTTCTAGCCCATCACTGGTTCTCACAGAAGCTAGAGCAGTATAAAAATGCTTGGAAGCATTGTGTTTTTTCTAAGTGATAACAGAGGAAAAAAACAATATTGGGTAAAGGAGTGTTCATAAGTGAGTGTAAGGCTGTGTCTCTTTAGTGTGCAAATCAATCTTTTGTCTTCACTTAAGGTGAATTTTGTATTGCTCTCCTAAGCTGCGTTTTTCTGTCACTTTACATGTATGGGATGTAGTCGTTCAACAGCCAAATGGGTTTGCATTATGCTTTATTTTATGCAGCTTTCTCAATTAATGAGAAATGGATTTGTAGCTGATTTTGTCCCTGAGTTACAAGGGTGCACCTAACTGCAGCTAGCAGAAGTCCTGCAGCTGAAATGGAATAACCCTGTGCCACCAGCCAGGTGAGAGTCCAGCTGGCTAGGATAGATTTGCAGGAAAGGAGCTGGGAGTCCTCACAAACAAGTAAGTTGAACATGAGTCAGCAGTTCTTGCAGCAGAGAAGCCAGCAGCATCCAAAAGTGTAGCTAGAAGATCAAGAGATGAGTATTGTGTGAAGTTCTGAGCATCCCAGGACAGAAGAAACATGCACATACCAGAGAGAAGGATGATGGAAACAGGGAGCTGAGAGCTGGATTTGCTTTGCCATAAGATGAGAATAATCAGGGGAGATCATAGTAATATCGGTATCTGTTTAACAGGAGGATGTATAAAGGACAGAGTCAGATCCTTCTCAGGGGTGCACAGGGAAAGGATGAGACAGACAGTGGACACAAGCTGGAACACAGGAAAACCTACATAGATAGACTCACTGGGCAGATATGTGAGCAGCCTGATGCAGGCAGTCCTGCTCTGGGAGGGCATTTTACTTGTTAGGTCTGGAGACATCGTATAACCTAACACACTCTGACTGTAATAAGAAAGTTACTACTTGCTTATTTTGTAAGTAACCTCATTAAAAGAAAGAAAGAGGAGACAGGCAAATATGATTTTGAAAACTTAGTTCCTAAATCAAGAGTGTAGAGCTAAGCTAAAAAAGTGTTAAACTAATGTGTTTGAATATAGGCTATTTATTTATTTAGATGTCTATGAAGCAAAATACAGAAGATTGTGAATAGAGTTGGTTAGTTGGTTGCTAAAGTTTAGTGGCATGTATATACATTTGGTGAAAGTTTAATTATATTCAGGCAAATATTTATACATATACATTTAACAGTAAGTGCCAAATGGCAGTTCTTCTGAAGCTTTCTTTGCCAGGCTTGGTTAGCAGTGTAAGGTCTTTCAGAGTATTATCACTCCATGTTTAAAAAAAAAGGGGTACTATTTTGCCTCTCCAGAGGTGCTTTCCTTAGTACATTTGCTAAAAAAATTATTTTTTTTTAATGGTAAAGAACCTCCTAATCTATAAAAACTAGATAGAAACTACAAGGTGCAATTTTATCCCTCAGTTAAATACTGTTGAAACAATTGGTCTCAGATTTTTGCATGTCATCTTCTGCCAAAATCTTTGTAACTAACTCCACTGAGATGCACACTCAGATTTTTGTCTAGGTTTAACATTGATCTCATTGCTGGGTTTTTTTTCCTAATTGTTGGTATTGCAGTTCATCAAAAATATAACTGATTACAAATATAGCATAAATTATAAATTCCAATATGAAGCTTTGGGAATGGTGTTAGTTCATTAGAATTAAGGTTTTATATCAAGTTATTCAGCAAAGAGAAAAAAGTCAAGCTTGAAATTTTTGTAGAAGAAATACTAAAACTCTAAAAAAATAGTTTTATGAAAGTGTCAGAAAATCCATTTTGATAAAATGACTGGCAATTTATGATATGTACATTGTAGCTGTGGTTCTGAATAAATGTTATATACTGCAAGTATTTTGGATAAAACTATTCCAACTACAGAAATACTTATTTCTGTATACACAAAATTGTATATCCAGTGAGATCCTCAAGAATTGACTAGCTGATGCAATACTATGCTATATTGTATTAAATGTTGTGGGTTTTTCTTACAGGGTAAAATTCTCTATAAAGTACGATGGAAAGGATACACCTCTGATGATGATACGTGGGAGCCAGAGGTTCACTTGGAAGACTGCAAAGAAGTGCTGCTTGAATTCAGAAAGAAGATTGTGGATAATAAGCCTAAACCTGTTAAAAAAGACATACAGGTGTGTTTCAACTTTCAGTATCTTACACTGAAGATGTAATCATTATCTAGACTTTGTTAATGAGGGGAGAAGGGAAGGCATTTGAAATGCGGAATTAAGAAGATGTAATAAATCTCATCTAAAACTGCTTTGTTTCTTGGGAAACTTAATTTTGTTGTTGTTCTCTGGTAGGGATTTTTTTGTTGACAAATTTGCTTGTAGACTTAATCCATCTAAACTTCATTTCCATTTTTAATGGGTCTATGTAAGTTATTGCATATAACTTTATATATAACCTTATATATAAGGTAAACCTTACAAAATAAAGGCTTTGTTGCCTTTGTAAGATCATGTCTTAGGCCTGTTACTCTGGCTGGAGGAGGACCCTGAGAAAAGCCCATGAGAAGAAAAACAAGTAGTTTTTACCCATGTAAATGTAGTATCAACAGAAGCAAGAAAGCTAAACAATAGAAGGAGAAAAACAGCAACATATCTGCACCTGGTATTTTTCTGAGTGCTTGAATGCTTATGCTATAGGTAGCCAATGGTAGTTATTGTAGTTAACAATAGCCAGTGAATCTACTGTAGTAATTTAGTAGCCAATAATTATGTCACACGAATGATAATATCCAAAAGTATAAAAAGAAGCTGTTTTGTTTAATAAAGGCTTTTTGCACTTTGTCTGAGGCACTGTCTGTGTGTGTCGTGGCCACCCCAACAGCAACATATAATGTATGGTCATTTTAGGGTTTTTTTGACAAGATGAATAACTCCCTTTCCCTACCCAAAGGCATATTGTCAGTGAAACTGGGCACACTGTTCTAGTCACCATCCTGCTTTCTGTAGGAGAACAGTGAGTTTTTACATGTTATCATTAGGTTTGGAAGAGAGGAATACAGAAAGATTAGTTGCCAGAGGACAGAATATGCCTTTTTCTGTTCTTCTTTTTAACTGCTCAGTTAATTTGAAAAAGCAATGTAAGGATCCTTTTTGAAAACTGGTACCCTGCTTCTGGGAAACCTGTAAGTAAATCGTACAAAATCAGACCAATTATTTTTGATGTAAAATAGCTCAGATTTAGTTCTGTTCTGGAATCTGGATGTATAATTGGTTTACTTGAATTTTTTGTGTATTGAGTCTCATCCAAGCAGTTAGTAATGTAATTTAGGTAAGCAAGCAAGAATTGTATTATCACATTTTGCAATTTGGCAATGACAAATGACCTTGGCAGGGATCAAAATATTAAAGTGCTTAAAAATTTACTTTTCCTAAGCATGACCACTACCATTTTTGTATGCTTTCTACCAAAGTGATAGTTTATTGGGGAAGGAAAAACTTTATTTTTTTTTTCTTTACCTTCTAGAAACTATCTCTAAATGATGATATATTTGAAGCAGAGTCTGACAGCGACTGGCAAAGTGAAACAAAAGATGATGTTTCACCAAAGAAGAAAAAGAAGAAGTCAAAAGATGGAGAGGCTAAAAGTCCAGATGACTTGAAGAAGAAAAAATCCAAGTCTGCAAAACTCAAGGAAAAACCCAGAACAGAATGTGAAAATTCCTCAGATACTTTGGTTTTAGATTCAAAGCCAAAAAAAAGGACTTCAGAAACCAAGGAGGATTCAAAGGACCCAAAGAAGCAAAGGAAAGAAGATACTAAAGAAATCAAGAAAAAGAAGGGAGAAGTTAAAGATTTAAAAATAAAACCTAAAGAAGATTCTAAAGAAAATAAAAAATCACAGAAAGAGAAGCATGGAGATGTTCAGTTTGACTCAGAATCAAGCACTGTAGATGATACATTTTATCAAGGAACTGATAATGAAAATTCAAACTTAAATTCTGAAAATAAAGATGAGAAACAAAAGGCAGTAAGTGGAGAAGAGAGTTTGGAACAAGAAATTGATAAAAAAGATGCCATCAGTGATAGATGTCTTGATGGATCAGCAAGTAATGAAGATGATAGTGTTGATGCTAGGGTTAAAAGAAAGAAGAAAAAAATTCAGAAAACAGAAGACTATAGAGAAGAAGGTGGAAAAGTAGAAATTCAAGATACTTATTTAGAGAAGAAGAGCATGCACAAAAAGCAACCAGGTCAAGAAAAAGTACCAGGGGAGTTGGAGAAAGTGTCACCTGCTCCTTCACCTGTGCAGAAGGGTTTGAAATTGAGCACTGATGAAAGGGTGTGCAAGCCCACTGATTCTCCTGGGGAGGTAAGCATGGTTAGAGCATTAGGGTGGGGGCTGGGGATAAAATCAGGCACCTTTGAGCTACAGATACCTCAAACCATGACTGTTCATGGTGGCAAAGAGAAAAGTACAAATTGGAAAGGTGCTGAGCTGCATGAACTTAACCCACTGCACAATGTGTGACAGAGGCTGGAAAGTTTCTGGATTCTGAACACTCTAAAAGGGGGAATGCTTTAGGAGAGGAGGGCATATTTAAATGGGAAAGGATACATTTCTTCTGTTTACTCTGTCGTCTTAGAATGAAATTTCATGTTCTTGCAAGGCATGCTGGTATTTTTAGCTTTGTTCATGCCCACCTTCAGGAGTGTCCTCGTTTGACTTTTCTACATGCATAGTAAGACAGAACAGTGTTGCTCTTGCAACACTTGCTCTCTCTGATGCCAGCCATTCCATTAGGGCTTACATGTGGTAGCACCTACCTGAGAACTGGAATGCTGAAATCACTTCTAAAGCCCAGGTCTCCGAGATAATTGTGCAGCAGACTTGTCTTGTTAGAATTCCTGGAGTGCTTATAGAAAATGCCTAGTTTCGTGACATGGTTGACATTTTCTATTAAATAGAAATGCTGTACCTCTCACAAGAAATGAGCTAAGCAAATACCAGAATATTTATTTTTTCCTTATTTAATACAGTTGTGTTTTAAGAAAAACAGTATTGCAAAGGCAAAAGAAAAAATTATGACAAAAATAAACATTTTTTGTAATTTTTTTTGAATATAATTTCTTTCAGCTGCTTCAGACTATTCTAATACAATTTGCAGTTCATAAAACGTTGGCTGCTCAGAGCAACCATGTTCTGATTTAACAGGATTGCAGCCAAAACACCTTGATACTTACTGGACTATATCCCACTTCTGAGACCATAATTCCGTGGTGGAAAGTTTCTTCTGCAGGTTCAGCAGTGGTCCTCTGCTTATGATTGTTGTGTGTATGGAGTGGGTCACCTAAAATAAGTTATTTTGGGGATAAAGAATTACATGGCATAATCTCAGAATAGAGCTACACAAAAGAGTGTTTTTGCAGGATCTTAGTGGTGAAAGCTCTGGAAAACAAGGAATTAATCTGATGCACAGGCCAGTTTCAGAAGGCTGTTTAATTAACTGAAGTGGTATGGTCCTTTATTACCCAAATATTTTACTTACAGTTCAAGGCTGTAGTGTTTGTAAGAGAGAGACAAGAATAGGAAAAGTCTTTGGAATTCTGTTCTGTTTACCAGTAGTATGAAAAATCTTGTCACCTTGACCATGAATAAATCAACAGCAGATGAAACTGAGCTTGTGGCTCTTCAGTCAGCATTCTCAGTAAATTGTCTCTATGCTTTTCTCTTTGTCGTGCTCCATGGAAGGTCATGCTCCAGGGTACCAGTAAAATATGGAAGGCATTCTGCTCTTTGCTTCTATTGAGTGTAGAAGGCTTAAACAGTGTTTTCTGTAACTGGTTAATTATTCTCTGAAGCAGCTATGGACTTGCATGGGTGGGTTCCCTCATCAGTGGGGAAGATAGATATATATGTGGAGAGTTCAGCAGGGGTTTCTTTGTTCACTAAATTGTTGGCCCAAGCAGGTGACACCTTTCAAAGAAAGTCATCATGTATATTTCAGGAAGTTGTCTTCCTTATGTAGCTCTGCTTACATAACACCAGTCATGCCAATTTATAACACAGTCTTGTCTGTTTGGGGTCAGTTTGCATGCTGAACCATTCCTTCCATTTCATTTACCTCAAAAAATAAATGTGTATGTTGTGCATCCAATCTGTATTAGAAGTATGGAATAGAATTCAGGATTACTGATTTTAACAGCCCACTGTAGCAAATATCTGGTAGTCCCTTTAGTCAGTTATGGATTTCCTCTTAAATACTGAGCATCTGCCAGGATTAACAGCTGTCTGTGTTAGCATTAATCACGTCAGTGATCCAAAGCTGAGGTTTGTGGAGGAAAGGGAGGTGTTGAGGAAAACAATTAAACATCTCAGCTCTGCTAATACATGATGGTACACCAAATTAATCTGTTTTAATTAAGGTTTTTCCTGTGTCAGAGAGATGGTAGCATATACGTAAATTTTTGTGATGACTTCTTTTGGGGCAGTTTTTCAGAGAGCCAGTGCTGTTCCTTGTGCCAGGTTAGTGTCAGAGGCCAAAAGATACAAAGATAGTGTCAGATACAAAGCCATGCCAAGGAGCCTTGTCCAACCTATTCTGTTGGAATAGAATTTGCTGTCTGAGTGGAGAGAGAAGATTACAGGATGATTACAGTTCACCAAAGGCAAACTTTGGTAGAGACAGTTGAATTCCATTTTGGCAAATTTGATTATATATCTACATCTGCGGTAAATTTCTTCTGTGATATTAGATATTGCTAAGGTCCGAATTCTGCATGGATATCATGAGTTTGGGTAGATTTTTCTGAATGTCAATGTGTCAATTTCTGAATGTTCTGTGTGTGTAAATTGGAAAGCTTGGAACTTTTTGTGTCCAAATGTCAAGTTTTCTCAGTTGAGGTTCAAGTCAATGCTGTTATNAAGGTGGAGGACATTAGTCAAAAAAAGGTAAAATTCTGCAGTTCTTGGTTCAGAGGGTAGGCAAGGAAACAAAGGTGCTACAGAATTGTTAAATACTTTGAAATAATTACATTCTTCTTATTCAGGTTCAGTATTTGGAGAAAATGAAAAGTTTTTAATTTTGAATTTCCGTCAAAATGCTGGTTTTGTCGTATCTGCAGCTGTTCCACAAGACAACTTGAATGGGTGGGATGCCATAAAAATAGGAATTGAAGTTACTATATTTGGGAAATACCTCTTCTTGTCAGGGAAGAAGCCTTCACAAACTTAACTCCTTACTCACCTGTTCAATTCTCAGGAATGTCTACAAGTCTGTTGCATACAGGTTTCAGTAGTATTAATTGTAAATATACTTTATTGTTGGAGTGGTGAAAGGAGTTTATTTTCTATTTTTTCTCTACCACTGAAATTTGATCTTTGTTCTCAATTGTAGGAAAAAGAAGTAAAGAAAACTGAAATTAAAGAAAAATCTCAAAAAAAAGAATCTGAAAAAGAAGAAAAAAGCAGAAAAGAACAGAAGGGCCTAAAAAGTAAGTGCTAACTGCTTAAAACAGAGCAGAGAATGACCCTTCAGGGCATTCTCTTCCTATTTCTACAAGATATTGTATAGTTTTGTAACACACACACACGCACCAGAAATAATGAATTTTGCTTTTATTTTAGGAAGCAAAAGTCTTCTGTTTAATGGCTTTGCTAATATATGCTTCATGAGAATGTTAATATATGCTTCATGTATGAAGCATGGAAGTATATAGAAGTCTGTCATTTTTAATTTAATATTGACAACTGTGCTTCTGTGGCATGTAACAGTAATTTTTTTTTTTAGAGGAATTCGTCCAACTATTGGCTATTTTCAGAAAGTGTTCTGACAATATTGTGCATATATACTTTTTCTATTCAGGAAAACTAGAATAGGTTCCCATCAGACAAACTTCTTGCCTCCTGCTTTAGCCACAAGGACAAGTTATATCATACAGTCCTTAAAATATCACCAGAACTAGTTTATTTGATACACAGTGAAAAATGTCTAGATTCTGTTTCTATTCCTAACAGTATAAGGGATTATTAGCATTACTGCTCTTGATCTTAGAACAGATCTGGATTACTTTTTTCAGGATAAATTCCCTCATTAATTTGATGAGGATGAACTGAGGAAAACTAGGTAGCTGTACCTCTGATAATTATGAATGGATATAGAAAGTGCTATGATACTTCAAACAGCTATTGCTAGAGAAACACCTTTCTCTAAAAGTGGCATAGATTGTTTATTAATCATTGTTGTTAATGATTGTTTCTATGCAGCACTTGTCCTTTGTCTGGTCATCACAGATACATTGAACCATTTTTTAGAAGTAGTAATTT
>VZTN01013219.1:35465-50416 GCA_013400515.1 Erpornis zantholeuca | reverse complement strand
CAGAAATACTAATCAGACATCTGCACTACACATGCCACAAGATACGCACTTGAAAAGTATTTCCTAGACACAGTTTGTTAGCTTGTTATGACTCATGATAGTTATCAACCTTATGTAAAGTTTTTGTAACAGAAGTAATTTGCCAGGATGTGCAGGTTTTATGACCTGCTATCAGTAGGTGAATTTACCAGAGCAGATGTTACAAAATTACTATATCAGAGTTGTACTGCAAGTATTTTGGAAGTTTCTGCAATAAACCTGTGCTCCATTTAATCTATCTCTTTTTCTCTGACAGTGCACTTTACTGGCTGTAGACGCAAAAGGCAAGACTTTTTCTAAGTCTTATCCGTCACTCCACTGTCAGTTTATGCTGTGCTATCACATCCTCTGTGCACAGGGTCAGACCACCTTCTTTCATCTAATTTAGCAAGTCTACAGATGGGTTTTCCTAAGTGCAGCTAAGAAAAAACACTGCAGCAAAAAGGGTGAAAATACAATAGCCATAGCCCCCTTTCACTGATTTATAAACTGCTGGCTACACGAAAGGAAGAGGACGGTTTTCCTTTTGCAGCCCTGCTTTGACATATAAAGAGAGGAATCTCCTCTGTGTTCCCACCTTTCTTCTTCTGCCCCACTGCTGTGCCACTACTAGCCACCAATTTTTCTGCTAAAACACAACCTAGTCATTAACAAGAATTATGAGAGGTGGGGTTTAGGCTTTTTCTTATTCTAATGTTAAAAGTTATGAGACTTTCTTCCCAAGAGGAATAAACATCTGCAGAATATTCAAATATTCTGACTGCCCATGTAAGACAAATAATATCGAAAATCTCATTAAAGAAATAAGGTGGTTTGTTTTTATAAGAAAATGCTACAAATACTAATTAGTCATGCAATATTTTGTGGATAATAACAGGTTTTTCTTTCTAAAAGTTGTCTTTTGGACTAATCTCATCTCTAAAGGTGTTCAGTGGTTCTCAAGTTCAGTGGGTGCAACACATATAAATGTTTGAGTGTATTTGAGGCAAATATTTATCCAGCAACACCTTACCAGTTAATAGAATTCTCTATACGAAGACAGGATTGCACTAGGACTTTAATCAGCTGGTCTAATACTACTTCTAGAGAAAATAGATGAAAGCTGTGAAAGCAGTTAGTAACCATTGCAGAAAATGTGTCATATATTCTTTAAAGAAGTCCCCAGCACATTCAGGATCTAGATCCACCCAGCTAATGCAGAACAATTTATTTCAGTGTCATCTCCAATGATCCCTGAAATCTAGCTGTTACTTATACAAAATATGTTTTAAGCCTATGTGAGAAACTATGGCTTATAATCCCCTTTTTCAGTAGGCAAATCTTGATATTTGTTACAATATCATTATAAAAACATGATTTATAGGGCTTTTTGCCTTTCTATTGTGTGTGTTCATAGTGAATTGTCTCTTTGTGCTAATGCTTAATGAAAAACCCAGAACCAAACCCATGGAGGTTAACCATAACGCAACGAATAATCAAAACAGTTTGAGCACAACACCGTGGATAACTGCATCAGCTGGAACCTTTAGATGGCAAAATATTATAAAGAAAGAGTCAAAAGTGAAATTGTTTTAGTTTAATTATTGTTATATTAAATTCTGCTGCATGGTATAAAATTAAATCAAATTAATTGTGTCTGAAAAATAAAGTCTAAACACAACCAGTCTTGAAAAAGGAGGGAGGTAGACAAAAAGAAGTTTCATTGTTGTTCAAGTAACGAGAACCTTCTTTTAAGTGTTTATCAGTGTGAAAGCTAATTTGCACAGTATATTTTCTAACAAAAGTTAGAATATGATTCAAACAAAGGACTTGTCTCTAAACAATTATCTATTAAATATTTTTCTGTAGAAAACTTAATTTTTCAGGGTTAGGGTGGGGTATTTTTCTTTCAGGAGAGATTCTCAGCTGTTGTATATTAGCCTCATACTGTTGATATGACGATATCTAAGGTGGTTTTCACAGCTTTGAAGAGATTGATACATCTAGTTGAGAAAGTTGCTATTTTTCATTATAATGTTCACATAAAAGACATGCCCTACTTCATGTGTTATTTAAAAATCTTTATTTTCCATATAATTTTCCTTAGGCCTCTCTGATATTTTTGCTGACATCAAGATTAAATAACTGGAAGAGAATGTTAGTACTTCTGAATCAGTATCAGTCTACAATGATCTTTAAAGGTATAAGGGAAGTTCTTAAATTCCATTATATGTCAATTACAATAGAGAAGTTTTCAATAATTTCTAGGGAAATTAAGCACTGCAGAACCTGATCTGAAAAACAGAAACTTTATTCTATTATTTTATCGTCATTGTCATCATCAAGATTGTCTTTTAATGTTGCCAAAACTACCTCCACTTTTTACAAACTGGTGATGGTGTCTCACATTTGGATTTATAGTTCAAAAAAAGTATAAAGAGAACAGAAAAAATTGACCCTTTTTAAAAGAATCTTCAAAAATATCAAGGAGGTTATAATGCTGCCATATGTACTGCTCTTCTCTAGGTTCGTGTCAAAATTGGTAACTGCAGGAATAAGTTGACCTTAACTTGCAAAAAAAAGCCCTCTAAAAATGGCAGTGAAAAAAAAGCAAATCTCTTTGTCACATAGTCTAAAACATCGGGTCTGAGTAGCAGGAATCATGACACAGGAAGAAAGCCAGCAGTTGAGAGCCTAAAAATATCTTTTGTCTTCCACTTTGCTGTGGTCCTATTATAGCTTAAGCAACAGGCACTGTATTTTTTCCTCTATAACCTTTAGCTTAATAACTGTCTGTAAAGACTTCCTTTAAATGCAAATGTACTCTTTACAGCACAAGTCATGACCCTAAACTGTATTACACACTTCAAATCCAGAAGAAAGCTATGATAACCTATGAAACCTGTACTCATTAAAAGGCACAGAAAATAGAAGAAAAACCTGACCTGGAATACTAGTAAATTGAGTAATACTTTAATGGTTCACATTTTGCACTACAAGTGAAGTGGTGTACACAAAACCCAAAAGGTGGTTTTATTTTTCAGTGAAGTCTTAGAAGATGTGTCAAATTATTGCAT
This sequence comes from Erpornis zantholeuca, assembly GCA_013400515.1. NCBI lineage: Eukaryota > Metazoa > Chordata > Aves > Passeriformes > Timaliidae > Erpornis > Erpornis zantholeuca. The sequence goes on along the minus strand of VZTN01013219.1, from coordinate 47,321 downwards.
TTCTCCAGCAAAATGAAATCTATTCCTTTCTGGTTTTATTTACCTCTAGAAGCATGTGGCAGAGTTTGAAAATTTTACACCTCACCTCAATTTTTTCAGGCGATCCACTACAACTGATAAAATTAGTATCTCCTGTACTTCTCAAATAAAAGGATCTGCTTTCCAAGTCCATGCTTGGAAATTGCTTTGCATGTAGAGGTAATTTACACCATAAAGAAAGTAAGCATGGCAGTATCCACAGAGGAATCCACAGCTGGATGTAACTAGTGGGTGCCTTTGAAGGGGACATAGCACCAGGATGCAGGAGCATCCTAGCACTCCCCAGTTGTCAGCAGACCATAGCTTTTGCTGACATGCAGCAAAAATGTAAATCACTCTTCACACCAGACACAGAGGTGGAACAGAGCAAAGGTTATAGTTTCTTGTGCTACACCAATGTCGTTCTCCAGTTACACTAAATCCTGCTCAGATGCCATTAACTGTTTGTCCAGGGCTGACTCACGCTGAGAAATAAGGCAGAACAAAGGAAAGCAGTACAGTTAAAATTAGATATAAGAAAGATGAGTCAAACTATTGTACTTCCGTACTACTAGTGTGAAAAGCATTCTCCTTATTATCATGGCTTTCTGACAACCCCAAATAAATGGAGCCCCGAATTCGGATTTTTCAGTTCTTCAGTGTAGATAAAAGGAATAGGCCATAAATATTCCATTCAGTTGCCTTCAAAATGGGATGAAAAATCAGGGTACAGACATGCAGAGATATGGAAAGGACAATTTTTCAGGCTTAGTAAGTCAACCAGGCTCACTGAAAGCACAGTGGACCCAATCTGACAAAGTGCTCAGATCCCATAAACCTCCTGTAAGCCTTTTCTCACCCCTTCCCCCCAGGTTTCACTTGGTATTTGGATGCTGGAAGGGCACGTACCAGAGAACCCCAGGAACTGCATATTTGTTTGCAAAGACAAATATGATGGCTGTCTTGTGGGTTTTCTGCCACATGTATGAGATGCCTCATAAAAATTCACATTCTTCCCACCAAGTGCTACATTTGTTTTTCATGGTAAGCATTGTCGTAAAAGGACTTATGAAAACTACAGGGAACAGCAATATAAAAGAGAGAGGGTGAATTTTTTCATGGTTTTATGGAGTTTTTCTTTTTTTTTTTTTTTTTTAATTCTAAGTAAATATTTGTCTTTACTGGATGACAGAAAGGAAAGACTATCAAAATAAGATAGACCCAGAGTTCTACCTGGCCTCTAAAGCAACTCAGTCATTATCTTTAACCTTATCAATATCCTGAATGTCAGCTGAGCAAGGCAGCTAGAAAATTTCAGTAAACAGAACAGGGAACAACGGGGAGGATGTGGTAATCTAAATCAGAAATCAATCATCCAAGAAGCTTTTTCAAATGGAAAAGAAAAAAAAAAAAAAGAGGCAATCAACTGCCAGCCATTCTCCCCCAGAACAGAAAAAAAAAAGGTATTTTCCTCTGTGTCTCTTTCATGTGCACCACAGTGTTTCTGCAAACAAAAATAATAAGGGCTCTCTGGTTCTTCAAACAAAGTGAAACATAATCCCTTCATGGAGAGTGCATCAATAAATGAATGGAGTTCCTCAATTTGTTTGGAAGAGCAGTATCAGCTATGCTTAGGGATCTTAATAATATTCTTATTAAGAACCAGAACAGTTGAGTTGATTTGTTTTTCATATAACACCTGAAGCAACAAAAGTCCAGTGAGAGTGCAAGAAATGGTTTTACTTAGGTCAGACTTTGAAAATCATTTTCCCTCCTTGAGAGCAGCCTGTCAGTCAAGCTCCACAGGAGAGGAAAGGGTCATCTTGCCAATGTAATTTCTGAGAGGAAAGAAGCAGAGCTGCATGTTACAGAGAAATTAATATGCCATTGAGAACAACTTCCAAGAAAAAAAATCTGATTTATTAGCTCCCAAAATTACTTTTATATAATGAGAATTTCATTTGCTTAGCATAGCCACAGCCTGTACTCTAGAGGTTGCAAAATCCAGATGCCTGGTTTTTGTATTTTTTAAAACTTTCTTGCTTATCTAGATGTACAGACTTTTAAGGCAGGAACATTGTATAACTAACTGTTTTGAGCAGTTCTCACACAACTGGAAGTTGCTTGTACTGACAGACACTATTTCAAAAAAAACCAAAAACACCTCCAAAAAACAGGCCTCTAGCTAGTTAAAGTAATACAGCTTCTTTAAAAAGAAATCAGTCCTTACTTATGTCTACCAGCTAAACAGCAGGATCCTGATTTTCAAATCACTGGAAATCATAGTTATATCAATAATTTCTACTTCTTTATTTTGTCATGGGTTAATTATAGTCTACTTGCAGGAGTAGTTGTTTAAACTCAGAGCCCAAGTACAGTCTTTCACTACAAAATGCAGTAAGTTACATATTAAACCAAATAAACTAGGGAAAGCTTACTGCTTGGCATCACCTCCTGGAAAATGCAAAATTTTGGAAACTGGGTGTAATTTGCAGGTGAAAAATATTTGTCAATCCAACTCCCAGAAAATTAAAAGAATAATTTAGCACCAAGCCATTAATACCTCAGATAGTCTTCCCTCTGTCTTCACATATGCTTTCAGTGACTCTACTACAGCAAATTTTAGTACTGCAAATGTAATATTTTTTTAATGCTGATTAAAGGTATGTCTCTGAGTAAGCAATGACTACTAAGCATCACTGTGACAGATATAATTCAAGGATTTCAGAAACAAAGCCAAAGACATTGGTCTAAAATCCAGTTTGGGATCTGGACAACACTAGTAGAGAACACAGACTGGTGTCTCTGGTTCAGTCTCTTTAAAAATGTGCTGTATGTGGACCACTACCAAATTATCTGTCTTTCTCCACACTGCAAAACCAACTACTATATTTTAACATCTGGAAGCTGGGTTATTTGTACAGATGCCTTGATTCAGTCACAAGTCCATGGTACACCTCTGCATGGAAACGTATACCCCACAAGATCCTTTCACTCCAACAGCTTTGCAACCTCTGAATCATCACAGCTTGCTCTCAGCTCCTTTTTACATTGTTGTTTTGCCAGACTGGGGTGATCTGAAGATTTCAATTCAAGGAGCAGCATGTTCTGAAGGAGTAAAATTATCTGCAATTTGAGTAATATATATAAAGATTCAGTACACAACTGGGGAGATCCCATCTGTTCCTTGGTAAATTATTTTCTGAGAAGTTCATTCTCAAAACCACTATTTTCTAAAAGAAAAAGATGGTTTTCTGTTTATAAATAGATCTCTTCCACAGTCGCAGGTAACTCAATGCTACACCTATGGTCGGTTTGAACATCTGCAAGGTAACATTTCCACAAAAAAAAATTATCATTATTTTTCAACACAGATACATTGGTCATTATTAAGATTGAGCTGCTCTTGACTGATCACATTTACAGCATATGTCACTTTATTTTAGATTGCAGCTAAGGGTAAATAAGGAAAACAATAACATTGGGATGATGTTCAGTTCTTTGGAGTAGGTATTTTATGAGTTGAAGTTTATAAAATCAGTCACATAATAAAAGAGATAGTGTAGTTTGGGGCTTTGGTTTGGATTTTTCTTCCTGGAAATTCCTAGAGAAATGGGCTTTGATTAATAGCACATCACTCACATTATTTTGGCAGGTAAGCCAGCATAATACCCCAAAACAAAGCAACTGTCTTTTACATAAAAATTCTATACACCCTTCCAAAATTTTTCTATTAAAATAAAGAGATATATCGTAGTTCTTAGCAACGAGCATTGACAAAGCTATTTATAGTACAACACACACAGACTTTTGTATACCTGAGAAATCTCACTTAAATTAATCTAATTACATGGATCTCAATTACCACCAAATTTATTCTGTATCTAATAAGAGTAGTCCTGAATCTTTTAGTCCTTAGGTGCTTACTGCCACTTGAAAAACTAACAGTCAAAAGGTTTGAATCTGAGAATGCAAGGGTCATGAATGTGAAAATTTTTTATCTATGAAATCTTCCAAAATAAATAATCACTTAAAGTGAGTATGCTGTATCTTCAGTGAATACTGGACTGCCTAAAAGCCTGTAATAACTATATTGTTAAAGGAAAAAGGTTGTACACTTGTTAATACCTGTCCTACTTTTATAACCCTATCATTTTGAGCTCTAAAAATTTTATGTACAAATTTAACAAATGAAAAAACCTGCACCACACTTTGTGTAACCCTTTGGGATCATTTTATACCTTGGTAACTATGCATTATTTCCCAAGCCATCTCTGTCAGCAATTCTATAGACCTTCTATAATTGCCATGGTAATAATTCTGAGTCCAGAGATGTAGTGTTTCACTGAGGCACTCCTTCAGTTTGGCTACCATTTTTGGATTAATCATATTGTTTTCTCATTTTGCGGTATGCACACAATGGACCATAATGTAGAATTAAAAGGCAAGACAAAACCTACTTATCCAGTAGTAAAATGTGTTCTTTTGTTGAGCATTGAGCTTGGCTAGACACCAGGTGCCTACCAAACCTCTCTATCCCTCCCTTCTTCCCAGGCTCAATTTTACTCCTGATTTTCTCAGGAAAACACAGAGGGGGACAGAGAGTGGGGACTTTGGTCAGTTCACCACACATCGTCTCTGCCACTCCTTCCTCCTCAGGGAGAGGACTCCCCACACACTTCACCTGCTCCAAAGTGAGGTCTGTCCCATGGAAGGCAGTTCTCCACACACTTCTCTAACATGAGCTCTTCCCATGGCCTGCAGTTCTTCATGAGCTCTTTTGTGTGCCCAAACCACAAGGTGAAGTGCCTCAGGAACAGGCTGCTCCGATGTGGGCAACCTGAGGGGTCATGTGTCCTGCCAGCACAGTGCAGGCTCCTCTCTTCCTGCCAGGAGTCTGCTGGCATCATGAGTTTCCCGTGGGGATCACATCCTGCTCTGACACACTCCACAGGCTGAGTACAGGCTCCACTGTGAACCTCCATGGGCTGCAGGGCCAGAGCTTCCTCTCCATGGTCTTCACCACGAGCTGCAGAGGAATCTCAGCTCCAAAACCCAGAGCAGGTCCTCCCCCTCCTTCTTTACTGGCCTTGATGTCTGCAGAGTTGTCTTTCTCACATATCCTCACTTCTTTTGCTGTACAAGAAGGGACAAGACCCACCAGCAGAGATGCAAGCAAATCTAAGCGAATCTAAGGTTTTGTTGGGAAGTATCAGTATACATATTTCTACTCCTAAGAGCTTTTGTTTTGGTTACAGCTCACAGGCTTAATCACAGTTCCACAATAAATCAGTCCTCTTGACATCTTCTATTGTTCTCTTCAAAGCCATGGCTAGTAGAGCGCAAAGTGTGTACTTTTCCAAGTTTCTTCATGGAATAGTGGAGATGGTGTGCTGCTCTATGTTGAAGTAGAAACTCATTTGTTCAGTTCTGTCTCAGGTACTCACTGACCAGGGACTGTGCTGCTGCTGTCGTCGCTGCTGCTGTTGCTTTCTGTTTAACTATTTTCTTACACCATTGCCTGTTACCCCAGCATCTTTTTCCAGCCGCAGTTGCTGTTGCACAGTATTTTCCCCTTATTAAATCTGTTACTCCAGAGGCACTACAGCTATGCTGATGGGCTCACTCAGCCAGAGGCAGGTCCATCCTGGAGCTGGCTGGCATTAAACATGTGGCAAACTTCAAAAAGTTTATCACAGTAGCCACGCCTGCAGCCCCCCTGCTACCAAAACCTTGCCACACAAACCAAATGCATCTCTGTACTCTCCACATATGGCCATATGTACATACAAAAGCCTGAAGCAAAAATGATCAACTGCTATTGAAGATCTAACACTGACTGCTAGCAATAAAAGTGCTCCCTGGACAGAGAGCAATAATAAAATCCGGCCACAATTCAGGGTCCGCCTAGCTATTGCTTTTAAAAGTAATTGCTGCATCTGCTTCTTGAAGTAGTTTAAAACCAATGTAAAGATTTTGTTCTGTCCCACTGAATGACAAGCAGCTCTGAGTAAGGAGTGAAAGGGTGTTGAACACAGCTATAACTGGAGTGCACTACCAGGTCAGAAGTGAAGGCAGAAACAGCTGCTTTTTCAATAGACTCATCAGAGCTACTCCATGCTTGCTGCACTTGCCCACAAGACTCCAGCACAGACTATTGTGTTGTGGGTTTTTTTGCTGTGGGAACTTCACTCTTAAGAAACAAATGGACTGGCTTAACTATTAAGTGTCAATCAAACTGACTATAAGGGCGAGGGTGGGGGGAGAAATTTTTAAAATTTAATTAGCTTTCATCCTGTGATTGTTCTGCGCATTTGTATGGTTGGTATTGCCTCATTTAAGTCAATGAAATTCTGATAATGAGAGATGTATTTTCTACCTTATTTATGTGTTGTAGTAGCACTAACAACAACCTCTGTTTTTGCACGAGGATTTATAGTCTTCTGATTATCTCTCCTATACAGAAGGTGATAACTGTTTTAATCTTTTATGTTTTACCTATGTCCACTCATTTTACATCAAATCACTTGTTTGGATTCTAGATGAAAAAAACCAATTGCTTTGTTTGTTTGTTTGTTTGCCAATACAGCTGTTCAGTAACACTTTTTAGATGTAAATAATAATATAGACTTTTGGGTAATCCTTCATTTTCCCACTATTATTCAGACAGTAACATTGGTCTTAATAAATAATTTCTCCTCTCTGTTTATCTCCTTACCCTAATGCCCTGGAAATAAGATTGCCTTACCCAGAGATAGAGGGAACATCCAGGATTCTCACCTAAGCATGGAACCTATTTCACATTTCATTGATTGTGTGAATGAGCTGTGAAAATTGCTTCCTGTTTCTCTAAAGTATCAGGACAGTGGTTTGCATGGGAAAGATTTCTTCTGTTTATGTGAAGTAAAACTCATGCACTGACTTAATTTCAAAGTCTTAAAACTGACTTGCATCTCGTTAAGTTTGACCAAATCTATTCTGCCCTGTGAATACCTGCTCCCAAATCAGAGGCATTACAGTTATCTCTTGTATACAGCAAACTACTTGTAAGAAAGAAAGAAAAATTTTAAAAAACAAAACTCACAAAAACCAACCAAATAAGAAAACACACAGCCTTACTCTTTTCTGGTAAGTGTTGTCTTGTCTTTCCCAAACTGAGAGGAAGCTACTTTCAGTGTATCAAGGGACACTTGAACAAGGACAGTCTATTTTTATAAAAAGCCAGTTTTGTCTAACATGAAACAAATGGGAGAAAAAAAAAAAGGCAGCTCAAATAACAGTGGTGAGAGCCTAATTTTGAAAGCTAAGTTAAGTACTTTTCATCTTTTTCTCTACTAGCATTTTTCCACTTCCCTGAGATACTAATCAGATTTGAAATTACCTAGTAAATCTGAGAATATTTTAAATTTGTGAAATGTAAAATCACAGATTGTATTTAAGTCCCTGAAATTATGTATATTACCATAAAACTATGGTGTATTTGAACTGTGTATTTACCTGGGAGTATTCAGGTTTAGGCCTCTCAAATTAACTAAAAAAAATCCCAAAAGCCAGAAAACAAAATTCTTACAAAATCTATAGCTCCATTCTGTACAAGTGGTGGAGGGCAGGGAGATTTGGGATAATATTTTTGTGGAGGCCTAGGTTCCATTTAATCCCTTAAAAACTGGGTGTATTCAAAGCAACTATGAATCCAGTCCTACTCTGAGAAGTGTGTGTGCATCCTGACTAACCAAAAGCATACCTGCAGTATGCCTGCAAATTGGCAAATATTGTAGCAGCCCTAATGTCTTCTGTGCACCTTTATTTCTAAGGACTTTACCTTTTTAGTTTCTCAGGTGGGTTTGTTGTGATTTTCTTTTTCCTGTTGAAAACTAGTTGATTTTATTTTTGAACAAAATCCATTGCAGGCAGAAAAACAACTGCCATCCTGGTTATTTTGTAGCCTAAATATGGCAATAGCACAGGCATAACCCTTGCACAAAGGAATGTCAGAAATTCTTTCAACTGATGAACCTTGTAATTTATAATTAAACGGGGGGGGAGGGAGTTTAAATGGATCTTAATAATCTATGTAAAAATATAGTTTTACCATGTTTCCAAGATATGTCACATTGCCAGGAGAGACTTGAGGTAAAAAGGGAAAAGAAATTTTATTCTTTACCCTGAATAACAGACAATGTGAGTAACAAAATTGTATTTGAATGTTTTAGCTTAATGCTGAGGAAATTAAGTTCTTAATGATGGGTTAACCAGCAGTTGGCTAGAAAGATAGCTCTATAAAATTAAATTATGGGATCAAATTCTTTTTTAATATTCTACCTATCCTTAACTGTCAGTGAGGCATGAAATCTGTATTGTGATAAAGGTTTGTCCACATTTTACTGTTTCCTTTGAAAACCTAGATTTAAAAAAACCTCTTAAAATACCATAATCGTACAGAAGGGATTAATCTTTTTTAGTGGTAGAAATTAAGTCAACCTATGTATTATTCAGGATGAAAGTAGAGCTTTCTCCTCATGCTACACAGACCAGCTTTCCCTTGGCATAAAACCAAGTGCTCATCACCTCTATGGAGCATCAGGAACAAGACCTGATGTCCTCAGCTATTTCCAAATTAAACACCCATCATTATACGTGGTAAAGTTCAGCGACTCAAAAAACATTTGGCTTGAGGTTTAAAGATCCAGCTCTTCAAATGCCACTTCTGGAGGAGGAGCTTCCAAAGGAGGGTCTTCCCAAGATGATTGCAGTAGTTCTCTGGCTCTGTGAGTAGATCTAAGAACAGAAGCTGAAAGCAATGTGCTGCTTCTTGTGCGTCTGTATCTGTCAAAGAGAGAGAGCACGAGCATTAGGGAGTGGGAAGGTATTACTCTGTTCCTTTAACCAAGGAAAGAAAATTCAACACCCCAGTTCTCCAGGGAGCAGAGCTTATTTGATTCTGTTGGAAACTAATGAAATTTTAGTATTAGCAGGGCTACTATTTTTCTTTCAGAATTGCTGGGAATATCTAGAAGTGAATAACTCTTAATCAGACTTGTTTATTCACATTAAAAGTCAGAGCAGGTCACATTGTTTGCTTGGTGCCATTTGGTCTGCACTTAGCCCTTCCTGAGCAGGAAGTCCTTAAGATTAAAGATTGTATTTTTATGGTCCCATGCCTGCCTACTCCTAGCTATTACCTGAAGAGCAATGTAACCAGGAATCAGTTTCTAGAAAGGATATTAGCAACCATTAGTACGTGTGTATGTCAGGATGAAAAATAGGAGGAAATCAAAGTAGAGCAATATAGTGAAAGCAAAATTATAAGAAACAGCAAAGTAATTGTTCACAATATTGGGAATAAGGTGTATTCAGACAGCACATTTTTCTATCTAGAGGTCATCAGAGTGCTAGATCACTAGAATGTATTTAAGTTTAAGCAGAAAATATGATTTAAATACCCCAAAGCTATTTGCCACCAGACATATATTTATGTCCATTTTATAAGGTATGAGGGGTTTAAAGTGCTTGCTCTTCAGAATAAAAAAAGGTCTTTTTTCTCAGCATTGCAGAAATCATGTAATGACACAAGAATGAGAAAGAAAACTCTAAACAAAGTGAATGGTGTGTCTAGGAATGTCAGGAAGACTGCTTGTTTTCATAAACCAATCATTCTGACAGCTCTATTATTACATGGATATTTATATTTAGACTTTACATTTCTTCTCTACTCACTGTAACTTACTCAAAGAATTAGCTTGACAAGATCTTAAATAAAATGGAATTATCATTTTAAATTAACCTGGCTATATACTATCTTAGTATGAAAAAATTTTGCCATGACACATTAGGGATAAAATCCAAATGCTCTTCCAAATAAATGATTTTGTGACAAATATCTGCATAAACAAAACCGAATTTCAATATTTATGCTCTGTATTGAATCTGTGTATCACTTGTCATCAACACATTAATGGATGAAGGGAGCTCTAGAGCGACAGCATGGAATTCTAGGCAAAACTGCAGGCTGGATGCTTGGCTCATCCAATGCCCAGTGCATGTGGAGGGACAGAGACCACTGCCAAATGTGTGGTTGAAACACCTGATCTCTGAGCATACTGATTACAAATAAAGGCTGAAGCTGCAAAACCACCTGTATCAGCCCTGTGCATTGCCAGGTCACATATTGTTGTAGTTTGCCTAGATCAGGAGTGGATTTATGCACACACTTCTGTTAAATTAGCTAGCATATGTTGATACAGAGTTTTATTATACCAGATTTACAGTGACTGTGGGAGGACATCCAATATTGAAACCAGAATAAAGCTACACTATAATTCAACTGCCCTTTTCAGCCAGCATTTCCACCGAATTCAGTAGTTCTCACTTCCCATCACCACAGTTACCTCTTTGCACTCTCTCACTGTTAAGTTACTGGTTATATTTCTTTCTTTTCTTTCTTTCTTTCTTTCTTTNTCTTTTCTTTTCTTTTCTTTTCTTTTCTTTTCTTTTCTTTTCTTTTCTTTTCTTTTCTTTTCTTTTCTTTTCTTTTCTTTTCTTTTCTTTTCTTTTCTTTTCTTTTCTTTTCTTTTCTTTTCTTTTCTTTTCTTTTCTTTTCTTTTCTTTTCTTTTCTTTTCTTTTCTTTTCTTTTCTTTTCTTTTCTTTTCTTTTCTTTTCTTTTCTTTTCTTTTCTTTTCTTTTCTTTTCTTTTCTTTTCTTTTCTTCCTTCTGTGCTGGTTTTCACCTAGGTGTGCTCCAGTGCTGTTCATTAAAGAAGGGAGGGTGTAGAGGAGAGGAGCAGCTGGGGACTGCAGGGTCAACCACATGAACACGAGGCAACCCCATTGGAGTCATGCAGGCAGACAACTCATTCGATGTGAAACCAGCTAGTATGGAGAAAAATTACTGACACGAGACAAACTTTGTTGGAAAATTCTGCACAGCAGAGAAACTCTCTGCTAAGATGATCAGGTGTTTTCCTTTCTCCCCATGTTTTTTGAATAGTACAAATTACAAGAAATATAATGTTTTACTGCTGTGGTATTCAATTCTACAAGCTTTTTTCAAAATAATGTCTATCATAGTTCACATTTCAGCTGCTAAAATTTCCCTGCAGACAGAAATTAATGCCTTGAGGGGTACTGTATGTTTACATATTAAGGCAGTAAGGAGTTAGAGTATGCACAGGGAAGTCCAGAGACAGGTCTAAAACCCCAATCTTGCCCAGAGAAGACATTATGCTAGGAGAAGTGAATCATCTTGCCTTCATTATGTAAGAATAATCTCCAGTGCTAGTAGTTCTACAAAAATGTTATAGACAAGAAGGATCCTGTCTTCCTTTAAACATCCTGTAAATGTTCAACTTAAAATAATAGTTCACTCTTGAGAAGATGCAGAGGTTTTAATGCTACAGATGTTTACTTGCCCTTAAGCATCTCAGACTCTTTTCTATCAAACCTTTGCAAAGAAATTGTTTCACCAAGCAAACAGCTGAGATGAGACTTTAATAAATTAAACAAGTCTAAAATAAAGGCTTATTAAACTTCAGAAGTTGTTTGTGAGGAATAAAAGGTTTTAATCAAACTTGCCATCAACACTTTCAAAAGGAAAATCCATTTTTCAGTTGTGGCTTGGTCAAATTCTTTGAAGTATTAATGTAACCCTGAGAAACTGACTATTAGTCTCAAGCAATTGCTGGACATTAGACACAACAAAAACAGGAAAAGTTCAAGAGTCTCTGTTGACTTTCCGCTTGATTGTAAGAAACTACTCACTTTTCTGGGTTTTCTTTTTTGAAGTGGAATTTTATACAACAAGGCCAGGGCTTGGTTTTTTCTTTTTTCTTTTTTTTTCCT
>VZTN01013219.1:15683-35423 GCA_013400515.1 Erpornis zantholeuca | reverse complement strand
TTTCCTTTTTTTTTTTTTTTTTTTTATTTCCTTGATACACAAAATTCCCATCAACCTGTGCTCCCTCTTTTAGTTCAAACATGAAGGACTGCTGTTTGAATTTAATGCACACACTGCTAACTCCATTTAATTCAAAGGCACAGCTTCAGTGTACCTGAAAGGAAAACCTGGAACATCAGTGCATGGGTCAGAAGCAAATCTGGCTGGTAATTACAAGTTCTTGTGAAATATCATGGCAATTAACCAGTGTCCACCTATCTAGAGACAGTAAAGTACCACATGTTCCTGTCACAAACTTCTTTATTGTGCAGTACAGTGTCAGTGCTCACACAGACTTAAATAAGGAGCACTCAGATAATCTTTTCCATTATTTCCAGGGAAAAAAAGGCTGAATAAAAATTTTGTCCCATAGATCTAAAAATGCTAGGATGTAATCCACTAACGTTAGTAAACTTGCATTGCAAAACAGAGAAAAGGAAAGAGGGAGGTGCATTAGCACCAGGATATTTCACGCTGAGGCAGCCTGACTAAGGAACAACATCCCATAAAGCAGACACACACTTCACACAATATTCATATACTCAGAGGAGTGTTCTTTTACGAGTGGTTTAATACTTTGGGATCATGTGTGTTGTTTTAGAGTTGCATTAGTCACACCCTGGGGAAATGTGAGCTTCCATGCCTGCCCATTTCAGCGCTGCCTTAGCTTGACCCACAGAATTTACCGCATTAAGAGAGGATTTAAATCTTGATTATTTTCACCTGTTGGCTTTCGATCTTTTTTTTTTTTTACCTAAGAGGTCTGCCCTCTAAGAGTCATACAGTTCATAAAACTGGTGACCTTTGCCTGGCTTCTTGATTTAAGCAGAACAGAGGACTAAAGGGACCTTCATGCACTGGTAGGAGCATAAAAATATAAAGCAAAATTGTTGGCAGTCCCTATTCAGGTGAAAGGATTAAGAAAAGCTCTTTCATTTCCATTCCTATTATGAGGGTGAGCACAACTGCTTCCCATGCTTTCCTGGACCATCCTGCTCCCACTCCACCCTTGAGAGCTGGAGAATAGGAGCACCCTGCTTGGACATGACAGTCTGTTGTACATCCTGCTGCTTTAGGGGTTCCCTAAAAATGTGGCTCCATACTGCCCCAAGTATAGAAAAATTTCAGTTCCCATTTCCTGTCCAGAGAAAGAGAATGGAAGCAGAAAAAACTTCTATATTTCTGTTCCTAAACAAAACCATCCTTAAATTTTCAAGACTGCTTAAAATTTCAGACAGTTATTTGGAAGAGAAAGATATCATTACATCCCACAGAGATGTCCCCAAGCCCCTTTGTTGTAGTTACAGCATGGTAGGAAAATCTGTGTTGTTCATTTCTCAATACTTGTAGCTCAGTGTACTCACAACCTGATAGGATCTGGATTCCCAACCTTGTGACTTACCAAATGACGACACATTATTTCATTCAGACTCTATGACAGGGAAAAGCAAGTGTGAGGAAAAGTTAGAGGATATGGAAACAGAAAAGGTAGAAGAATAAGAAATAAAAAGTGACAATCAAGTAAAAGTCCTGCTTTTGCTTCTTTACCTTAGAACTTTCATCTTATTTTCCTGTACTTTTTCCTGTCTCAAGATTTTTCAATCCAAATCTTATCAAAATAGTATAAAAAACTGGAAAAAATACTCAAGTTTTCTCACTGTCTCATATTATCACCAAAATACACTGTAGAAGGTCTCAGGAACTCTCAAAGTTTCACTAACAGGAAATCTTCAGGTTCACCTGACACCTGTTTTGTAAAATCCAATCAAAATTACATCAGGTAGCAATAAACAGGGAAGGAGCTTTTGACAGTAGAAAAGAGCTCAGAGTCAATGGAGAAGGTGAAGGTCAGTGGTCAGAGGAGAGGAGGGATGGTAATATGAAAGCACAGCAAAGGATGACATAAATGGTCCTGCTGCAGTAAGGCTGATAATGATGTAGTTAGTGTGAATGGGGAAAGGATATTTAACAACCAGCATAAATGAATAGATTTTGGAGGGTAATCAAGAATGCAATTGAATTGGGAGGAGTATGGGAGGAACAGAAAAGCCCTTAGAGGTTTTGGAGAAGATTTATTTGAACTGAAACTTCAGTTGAGTTACATCTCAAGAGAGAACTACACCATAATAACTCAAAATATGCCTCTTTAATATTGCAGAATACAGTGACAAATGCTATTGCACAAACTTCTCCTTAAATGCCTATCCCAAGATATCTTTAATGCAGTTCACAATATTAGATTATCTATATTAAGCAACCACAACCCACAGCTCAGGCCTATGGTAAAGCACAGGGGTACTCTTCCATTTGAAATCTACTGGACCTCTGTAATTCAGCACCTATAAGGCAAAACTGTAATGCAAGAGATTTTTTTTGCCTTTTTTTTGGTCATTGTTTTGTTTAATTTTAACTGGAATAAAAATTCAGATGTGAAATGCAGATATCTAAAAAGTTTTCTTTTTAATTTCTGAAGATGTATCTTGACTAGATGTGCAATCTAGGTTCAATTAAAAATCGTACTGGATTTTTTCTATGCCCAACACTGCCTTTTTCTTCTAATTACCTATTTTCCTCTTCTCATAACTGTTTCCCATTTCCTCTTGATGTCATTCCCACTGATGTTATTCTCTCAAGCAAACTTTTACTGTTTCATCTATCCCAGTTGCCCTTGCCATTGTTCTCCTCCCCTTTGTATTGCTGTCCTTATGTGTCTTATGACCTTATTACTGTGCAACTCTTAACCTTTTCTTTTGGCAACCATTTCCAGGAAAGACATGAAGCTACTGAGTTGACCAGCAATGAGCTAAATGTCTTAACTCTCATTACTGACAGCTGGTGCCTGAACTATAGGATTTTTATGGTACAAATGAGGAGCAGTCCAATACAGTAAACAAAGGCTAATTCTACATGTCGATGTGTTACCCTGTAGAGACCAGGACAGTGATTTACTGCAGGGATCAGTGTTACTCAGAGATTTATTGCAGGTTTTGAATTATGGCCTGAAAGATAACATGCCTAATGCAGCTCACAGATGTAGAGTACAGGCAGCCAGAGAATTATTCTACTAGAATGGGATGAAGGTGTACCAAAGCCTGGTAATGTCAGTGCAGCTGAATGAAAATATGTAGGTAGAGTGAAGATAGAGAGAAAAGACAAGTAGGAAGAAAAGACTAGGGGGAAAAAAAAAAAACAGAAAACAGTTTTTCTCTGAAACGTATTCTCATAGAATCTCCTACAAAGACTAAATTTAGTACTGGGCTCCACATACATACTAGGAAGTGGTTAGTGAGCAGGCAGAACTTGTGGCAAAGCACATACCTATAGTGCAACACAGATATAATGTCACAATGCAGACTTAACTGATGTGGACCCTGTAAAGGGGATTTTTCAGCTTTTCCACTCTGATTGTGGAATTTTACCACAGCCACAGCAGAAGCTGTTTGAGTCAAAGAAATATACCTTCTCACGGGAAGCTGGAGAAAACAACTTGTGGTAAACAACTTGAGGTGTTTTGAGAACCCTCTATCTCACTGGAAGTGTTTTTCAGTCTTGTTGTTCTAATAAGTTTTCTTTGTAACTGACCAATGGTGCGAGAGAGGTGTTCATGTTGGGACCAATGCCTGTGTGCCAGGTGTCATACCTTCTAGTGATCTGGGTTATAAAAATGAAGGATTTCTGTTAATAAATGGCTTTTCATCAAGCAAGTCCACGCCGCATTTTTGTCGTCCTTTGGACTAAACAGCGACAACCTGAAATCATTCCACCCAGCTAGGCTGGACATTACTAATGGTGAACCAACATCAGTATGGTTGTTTCAATGTGGCATGGCATCCTGAGTGAGGTTTCAGATTGTGCCAAAACCCAGGATTTATAGCTAAACAATTTAAGTTTTCACAGTCAGGTTTCTACTCCTTGCAATCCCGCATTTGAGTTTCAAGATGGGCATTGCTTCTTGGGTAAGTGTTTATCAGAAAAGTGAAGAAAAGTTATAAAAGATCCACAGTCTGGGCAAATAACAGAAGATGAGTTTAGGGAAAACAGCATCTTTTCAGTTGAAACCTATGAGAACAGTAATTTCAGTAATTTTGTGGGTAATGAGGCTTTTTCTTCTTGCACTGTTGTCATGGTTGCATGCTTACACATTCATTAGTTTGTCCTTTACTAAAAATCACTGATGAAAACCAGACAATGCCCTTGCATCTCCAAAAGGCCTTGAGTCTTTCTCAACTTACTTCCTCCCCCAACAAAAAAAAATTTCCCCCTAAGCTAACCTTGAAGTCACTGAAGTCTATTAAGATGTAAATGTGGAAAAAATCATATTTGCTTATCATAATATTACCCATTTTAATATTCTGATATTGTTCTCTGACATGTTAACAATTTTCTTTCGGTAGCTGGTTCATTTGACTTAAGAAAATTTTAGAAAAATCTTTTTGGCTGTGCTCAGGCACCCTGCCATGTCCATCTGCAGTGGCAAAGTCACTGCACGAAGCTATGTTATTTATTTTGCTTAATTTTTAGTTTGTTTTCCTTAGTGCTTTTTTTGAATGTCTACACTACCATATGACCCTCTGTTGTTTCAGGACAATGAGGATCACCCTCTGAAAGCAATTCAGCACTTCTCAGTCCAGCACAGGAGAGATCTATAACAGTCCCAAGCAAGACATTGATAATTACACAGAATCTAATACAGAAGATCAAAAACTGCTCTATAATCAGGGATCTTTAAAGCACCCAAGAAGGCAGAGTAAAACACAGATGAAGGAGAAAGGCAGTTTTTGCTGAGAAAGGAAGCTGTAGAATAAAGTAAAAAAGTAGAGGGAAGGAAGTGTGAAGGCTTTGAAGTTGAGCCACAACTCAGCTAACACTCTGATTTATACACACAATCTTTCTTATTCTTTCCCACAATAAATCACTATTGCATGAGAGGCTTTGGTATCTAATGGCTGCACAGGAGGAATTCTCATGCCATTTTTCTCTTGTGCTGGGTAAGCCTCCCTTCTACCTCTTCCCTTACAGCTTCCCAGAACTTTGAATATTTATGCAAAGTTTGTAGACACAAAATAAGTTAAACAAATCTGTTCAGAAAAATCTCTTCAGAGTAATATAATTCTGAGTATTACCTCAGACTATGTTTTCTACGTTATTTGCTAAATCAGATCCTTAACTAGTGTAAAATTGGCATATTGCTCTTGTATTTTCAGGTCTTAGTTATCATGTCAATACAGAATGCATAGTATAATACCTATTTTGATAGTAGGGATGTAGGAGAGAAAAAGAATTATACTTATTTATTTTACTTATTCATTTACTTATTTATTTAGGTATTTACAAACTTGAAGGCTTACACAAATGTTTCATGTTTAGAGATAATAAGAATCTCCTGCACTCACTGACAGCACTGTAAATCTTTCCGCACTGCCAAAAATCAGGAAGCCAGAGCAGAGTTAATTTAGTAAATGAATTCCCACTCTCAAAATAAAATGCTGTAATTCAGAACTGAGGCCTGAGGTACACAGAACTATTATAGTGTCTTGCTGTAACACTCAAAGTATTTGACTTTGCAAAATCTTATGCATCACCTGTTAGAATTATTCACTGTCTGTAGTGGGTAAGTAATTTATCTGGGAAGTACTGTGAGAGACGATGATGTAATCATAAACTATTCAAAGCCCACGGTACTTTTGAAGAATTTGTGTGAGATTGTGGAGGAAATTATAACAGTATCAAAATTTAAAGCTCATTGAGGCAAAAGTCACAGAACCTCTGCTTTCCATGTGGGGTATCCGTAAAAGAAAGGCCATTGAGCTGGTTTGGGCTGCAAGAGAGTTAAATTTCTTTATAGTAGCTGGCATAGGACTGTGCTTTGGAATTGTACTGAAAACATGTTGACAATCCAGGGATGTTTTTGCTATTGCTGAGCAGGGCTTAGACAGAGTCAAGGCATTTTCTGCTCCTCATATCATTCCACCAGTGAGCAGGCTGGGGGTGCACAAGGAGCTGGGAGGGAACACAGCTGGGACAGACGACCCCAGTTGACCAAAGCAATTCTCCATACCATATGATGATGTAGTCAGCAAGAAAACTAGGTGTGAATGTTGGTGGAGGGTGGGGGGCACTGCTCAGGGCCCGGCTGGGCATGTATCAGCTGGTGGTGGGAAGCTGTTTTCATTGTATCACATGTATTTCTTCGGTTTTATTTTTATCTGTCTTTGTTATTTTTCCTCTTTTCCTTATTGTTGTTGTTATTGTTGATTGTAATTATTAAACTGTATTTATCTTGGCCCACAAGTTTTCTCACCCCATTCCACTGAGGGGGGAGTGACTGAGGAGTTGTGTGATGCTTAGTTACCAGCTGAGTTTAAACCACAACAGCATGCTCAGAACCACGTTAGGAAACCCAGCTTGAGTCATCTAAACTGTCCCAGAAAAATTATGGCAATGCATAGGAGCCACTAGACATGAGACATAAGACACTCAACAATGAAATTCTAAAACAATAAATTTTCAGGCCATCAGGGAAGGATAGAAACAAGACAACATTGCCTAATGTTAGACAAATAGCCTGAGAAAGTAGTATTTCATTAATCAAAAATTTACAATACTCTTGTCACTGTCAGTCTGTTGGATGTTAAGAAAAATGCAACGCCTACCAGCACAAAGCAACAATTTGCTTGTGACAGAAAAAACAATGTGAGAAGGTGATTTCACTTACACCATCAAGTGTACGTGCCTTCTTGAAATTGAAATATTGGAATAACTTTTATCTTATTATTATTGTGAAATAATCATTTTCATCTTCTTCTTTTTATGATGAAATTTTTTTTTTTTAACCTGAGCAAGTGAGATTCTGAAGGCAGCAGAGATCTTCTATCAATTTGTTATTTGTTTTCCTAAGTGTAGAACAGTACAAGGAAAAAAATTAAAGTGTATATGTAAAAATATTTTAAAAAATATAAAATAAATGTATACAAATATATATATAAAAATACATTTTTTATATATTCATATGAGTATATATATGCATTATACATTCATATATATGTGTACATAAAGCCTATGTACAGAATCGCTACACTTGTGATGCTTCTATCAACTGGTACAACCATTTCTGATGATGGAGATTTCAAATCCTTCCCCAAACTGGAACAGAAATGCCTGTACATAATTTTGCTTGCAAGCCTTTCCTCCAGTGTTACAACACTTTCACGGGGATGCCAGCACATTTGGGTACCACTTTGTGTATTCCACGGTACAGACTCTTAGTGTAAGTAATGTGACAAATAGGGGCATGAACAGTAGCCACAGTGAGCACATACAGAGGCACTGGTGACCTCCCCAGGTGCATCCCAGGAAGGAACATAGACTGCACTTTCCCCTTTCCCATGTCACTTACACAGACAGGAGGCTTCTGCACGAGATGTTGCTCTGTTGTCACTTATCTCAGTAAAAATACTGTCATTCCCTTTTGCACTGCTACTTGTAGCTGCAGGCAGCAGGCATGGGGAAACAAAGAACTTGTGTCAGATACCTTCTCTTAACTGAATTCAACAACTGCCATAATGTCCAAGTCCTATTTAAACTAAAAAAAAACCCGAATCTGCACCACTGAAGAATTGATCCTGGCTTTTACTAATTCTTGCTAAACATACATAAAAGGTCAGTCCAGAATCATAATATCACTGTCTTTTGTGGGTAGAGAGGGTAATCACTCCATGTTCTGCTCCTGTTCCCTAGAGAAGAGGCTTTCACTTTGGTGCCAGAATGCAGCAACCATGTATTTTAATGTATTAAAACAATGCAAATGCAGTAATGAAATCATCCCATTATTACAGTGGAAATTAAGTGAATCTGCTGAATCATGGTAAATCATTTATATTCTTATCTGAAAAATCTGAAAAAAAAACTTTATCACTCTTTATCTGAACTTTGAAGGAATGTATTATTTTATTTTGCCTTGGAAGCCATGAAAATTTATTCCTATGTCTAACTGCTTAAAAGGCAGCCAAATTATTGAAGAATGGACAGCTTACAAAAATGTGCATGTGCATACTGGGACTAGTATCTCAAAAATGCTGTATACCTAATCAGCACTGATGCTTGTTCTGGTCTGTGCATTATTTGATCTCGATTCTCAATAAAAAGGCATGTACTAAGTTTTGGTGCAGCTGACAAAAATAAAGAAAAAGGGTTTTTTTGTGGAAATAGCACAGCTCTGGGACACCAGACCTAGATTTAGTACCCTGGATCAACCACAGAGCTTCCCACAGTGTTTCCATTTGACTTCAGGCGAGATTATTCACCTACTCTGTGACTCAGTTCCCCAGGCACAAAATAAAGACATTTTCTTATCTCACTGGGGTGTTACAGTGACAAAACTGAGTAACTGTGATGTGCTCACATGCTACAGCAGACAGCCACGGAAGTACTTAGACCGACAGTAAGACATACAACCCAAAAGTTTAACTCAAATTATCTGATACATTCTAAGGGCTCTTATCTTTAAAGGAAAGCCTTTCCATAAGCAAACCAAATGATCTAGTCTCAGGCTAACTAGGCTAAGTGGGATCTTTCTTCTTTCCTTTGAACGGGTTTCAAAGTAAAACAAGATAAGCAGAAGCTCCTTAGAGGACCTCTCTTCACAGAGAGCTAGGATGTGACAAGAAGCGCAAAGCATCTCTAATTTCAGGAGCAAAAGCTTTAGTTTGGTAGGGTGAAATGTAGTGTTTACACCCACAATAGATAAAAGAAAGAAATTTCCCAGTCCTCAGGGGATGTACCACAGGGAATTTTTTCCCTTTTGTTTTCCTCTTTGTCTGAAGTGCAGACAGATGCCAATCAATGAAATATCTGTGCTGCAGGAATTTAGAGAAAGCTTTCCATACAGTACTAAAACATACACCTCTGCTTTCTCTTAATCGATGCATGCATTCATATGTCATTTATAGGTGCTAAATAAATTAATTAATCATCTTGAAAGCTATTTTTTATTAATTGATTAGCACTAAAAATATACTGCTAATAAGCTTTTACAGGAGTTGTTTTGTCTGGAAATTGATGCTTAATCTAATCTAAACTCCTGTCATGGTTGGGTTGTTTTTTGGTGTTTTTGACAAAATAATGACAATATTGAAGAGTGAAAACACGACTCTATAAAAAGTACTTTTAAAAACTGGGATTTCTATCATGTTCTTAAATATGAGTTACATTTTGTTCAATAATAGCCCTGTTCTACTCTCCACAAAGTAACGCATGGCTTAACATCTGTGTATACACATTTTCTTTAGAGACAGACAAACAATTTTCTCAGTAAATTTTTCTATTCTTAGAATGACTGAAAACTGATTATTCTTCCTGAAAGCAAGGCATTTTCTTCACTTTAGAATGACTTTTAATGCTTTGTTCTCAGTATTTGATACTTGATACCGAAGCAGTTCCCCAACCCAAGTAATATTATATACACTATCTTCACTGCAGTGACACACACTAATTGTAGGTGTGCTCAAACTCCTGTCTCAGTCAGTTAATCATTTTTTGCATCAAGACTCTCTGGAGAGATGTCTGGCACCTGCCAGCAGTCCTCTCAATAAAAGCAGACTAATAGCCATCACTGTTCTTTAGCACACACTGAAGAAAAGCAGCTATATCGTAATGGGTCAGACACGTTTGTATCTTTTTTCACAAGTTCGTGTCCCACCTATACCAACCGTGAATCAACCTCATCACCTGACATATTTACTGTTCTGCAGGTAATAAAAGATTGGTATGTCATCCTACTATTGCTTTGCCACTTGGGTGCATCTGAAGCGTGTCATTTGAGGTCACAGACCTATTATCCCAGCACAGTAGCATGAAGCAGATTACCCCAGTGCAGATGTGTTATTAAGCCAGGAAGAAATTTCAGCAAGGGCCAATACCATCAAGTTACAGTGAGAGATGCTGCTTTCTGTTGTTCCTCTTCTCTTTTTCTTTTTTGTTGAAGGGTGGAAGTTGCAGAAAAGGTATCAGAGAACCCATCTGCATGATAAAGTTTTTATAAATTGTTTGACATCTCTCAATCTTAAAAACAATGGCTTGAGTCTTTACATCTGTGCAAAACTTTCAAAAAATTAAAATAACAACTGTAAAAGAGAACATAAAGTCAACAAAACTAACATTATCTGTGGAAATTAAGTGCCTAACCCTGACATACTAAAATGGGAGTATTAGTCTAGATCAGGAGCAAAATTTTGCCAAGAATTTACCAAGGTCTGTAAATTGTGGCACCTCCTGTCCTCACAGTTTGCAAGGAGGAACATGGCATGCAGTACTTGGCTAGTCTAACAATGAGAAAGTTAAACAAACATCAGTGTGGTGCAACAGATCTCAGTAAAACAGTTAAGTAACTGACTTAGCTTGTATCATTTAGCAACACACTGGCATACACTGAGTAACATACAGGAAGAATATACTTCCTTTGCCTGTCACTAAACCCCCAGATATCCATATATAAAGGTAAAAAAACACAAAGAAACCACATGGAATACTTATTGCAACTGTAAATCTCCTATTTTAATCTCCTAGAATGATCACACTATCTAGGAAAAATTAAGGAAACATTCCTTCCACTCTTTTTTCTCTCTCCTGGTTATCCTAAAACAAAAAAAAATCTTTAACTAAAGATATAGCTTCTCAGATAAATGGAATACAGACATTTCTTCTAAAATATTTAAATTAAGAGTCCAATAGGGAGCTTTATCCCAGCTATCTAATCCTTTCCAAACTCTGGAGGAAAGCTGTACTGTCTATTAAACCCTACTAAACTAATTGAAAAAATTCCTATAAATAAAAGGGCGTGTTCCCCTTTTGAGACGTTTCCTGCTCTGCCCCACTGAGGGCCTGGAGATGCGTGCCAGAATTTTGGTTGAGATTGCAACGAACTCATTTTGACAAAGACATCCTCCCCATAAAATTATTTCACACGCTAGGAGTTGGCAATATGGGACAAAAAGACCTGGTGGGGGTAGAATTACTAGACTGTCACCTTAACAAAGGACTTTTTGAAGTGTTCAACCATCTCAGACCTGAACCTGCTGCAAAACCCCCGGTGGCAGTGGCAGCTGGTAGCGAAGGGGCTGACATCCAGGCGGAAATCGGCGTCACCCAAACTGAATTAGCCTGACAAAAACCCGAGGTCACCATCGCTGGAACTGCTTTCCTGAGATGGAGAAAGTAAAGCCCTGAGCTCCTCCACGTTTCCCTCGCCCCCAGCTGGGGGCAGGCAGTGAATGTACAAGTTAACCTGCTCCGTTCTTCCTTTGGGTTTGGTGGCAGCCCCGCACCCATCCTTGTTGGGGGGAAGGGTGCAGGACACGGACTGCAAGATTGCTACCCAGATGCTTCAAGCCACCCACAGAAAGGCATCAATGGGCTATAAATTTGTGAGGGGAGAGAAAGATTTGCAAAAGAATTGAAGGCAACCATAGGGAGAAGCTGGAATAAAAGGAGCTCTGCTGGTGGTAGGGTACCAGTAGATGGACAGGCTGGGGGCTTTCCTGTTGCAATCTGCTCCCTGCTAGCCATGAATTTTAACCACTTGTACACAGAGTGATTGCTTTCCTTGTTTAGACTTCTATTGACACACAGCCACATAGTCAAACAGAGGTCAGAATTACCGAAATACCATAAACTGCCTACACAAAACCTTTGAAAAAAGGAAGCATCTGTCTTACCAATATGGGGTTTTTTCCAAACCCTTGTTCAACCACATTGGGGATTTTCCTTTATTTTTTCTTTAAATTCCATGCATTGTTAATTTTCAGGAGTGATTATATTTTTCCTTTTATGTAAAGAATATATTCTACAGGTTTTTGTATTTTCTTTAAGTATGAAATACAAAGAAAGAGATAATTTTAATCCCAGACAATTTAGGAAAAGAACCCCAAAGCCCTGATTTCACCTTTTCTTTTTTTTCTACTGAATAATAACATTTTTCTACTAAAGTTCAATCTGTAGGTTCACAAGTGCAAGAAAGGACAAGTATTTTTATTCTGTCTCAAACACACCACAGTAATGTTGTACCAGCAAGAGCCATGGGTATGTGTGTGCCAGCAGAACTTGCACCAGCAGGACTTGGATGTCTTCGTTCTCCCAGGCCTCAGTTCCTCATGCTAAACTGCCTGCCAGTGCAGCCCAGGTTCTCAACTGGATTATGTAATACAGGGCCACTAATTGTACTTAATTTCCTATCACATTTACTGGCAGAGGAGATCCCTGTTGTCCTTTCCATTGGAGCTGCTTGAAGAGAATGAGGTGTGTCCCTGAGGTTTATAGCCAAAGCAGGAATAGCCACACCTGACTCCAATTTTCCATAGATTTTCCTTAGGGGGTTCATTAAATAAGGACAGAGGCTCCCTGGCCTTTACTCTGATGCATCACTTTTCTGCATATCATATTGCAGAAAACTATTGCAAAGGAATTTGCCACCAGGGTTATCTTCCAGGGGATTTTCATGCAGGAGATGAACCTTAGGTTTTAACATTTAACTCAAGAACCTTGAAAAATTATCTGCAACTAAACTTGAGAAAAATCAGCATGATAGTAAAGCTTAAGAAAGTTCCATTATCTGAACTGAAATTTTAAATATAGTACAATATATATTAAAGGAAATTACACCAAGAGAAAAAGCCCTCCTGGAATAATGTTATCCAGATGATCAATAAGAGCAGTATGTTGTATCACAGAAGTTTGACCAGCATAGTTGCAGAGGAGGCCCATGTAGTTCATTATAAAAGCCCTTTGGGGACAGACAACCTTGTTTCTAAACAGTGTTATTTATCATCAGAAAAGCAAAAACCTATTATGAATCATGGCATCTAACATTAGGGGTTAAGCATATGTATTACTGAATATACCTTAAAACACCTGGCTGGAATATCTTAACACACCTGACTTTAAACTAAGGAAGTGCAAATTAGAGATATTTGTTTAATTTAGAGCAAGGAACACAGATTGTTCACTTCATATGAGGTCTCACCCTGAAGCTGCCACACAAGATGATATGATTGCATGGCAGACCACAAATGTCACGCAAACAACCAGCGCCCTTTGGCCATAACACGTATAACATGATCAAAATGTTCATAGCCAAGATGAACATAACCAAAGATCCCCGTTGTATCAGATAAATACAGGCTCTTTGAATTTCACAGAGCATCAAGTTAGCTGATATTTTCAGTTAGAAAAGCATAGTCAGCGCTGGACATGTAAGGTTTACTTCCCTTTTTCAGGGCTAAGAAACCTTTTATATGTCACCAATCATAAACAAACAGACAAACACACAAACGACTTGACAGGATCTTGAGGACAAGTAATTTGTAGTATTAGTAGTCTTCAAGCCCAGGATACTATGATTGTACTTGATGTTCCCTATCCCATTATGTGCCTTCTACAAGCAAACCCAGTGGCTGGCATTGAGTTTTCAAGTTACTTTTAAAATCTGCATTATGTATTTAGGGTAAGATTTTTAAGGACAAGACATTTTGAAGTACATTACATCTGACTCAAGCTAACAATGAATTTCTCTGTGGTCTTACTGGATGAAAAGGAAGTCTTGGGTGAACCTGTTCTCTTTAATCACAGTGAAATAATACTCTTTGATTTTCAGTGCATGTCATTCACAGTTATTTATAGGACAATGCTGGAAGTCAAAACAGTCATCAAGGGTTAGTTGATATTAGACTTAACATCATATGTTTTCATTAATGGGCTTAAATGAACAAGTAAAGAAATACTCCAGTGATTAAGGCTATTAGAAAACTAGTCACTCATATCAGCCACCAAGCACAAGTCTCAAATTTCCATTAAAAAAGTATTTTCTGTCTTAATGAATGATTATTTGGTCACAATATGATTTTCTGAAAACAGCTAAATTATGACGCATCACTAAGTACTGATGGCTCAAAAATTTAATTGCCTGTGTCAGATTCTCTTCTTAAAAATCAGGCACTAGAATCCGAGCAGCTAAAACTATTATTTCTACAAATATAGCTAGTTTTAAGCAACATTACAGTCTTTTAAAAGCCCATTGCCATCTGCTCTGTCAAAGTAATAAATGAAGAAGTTGGATTTACATGTGGCACTCTGTTAAATGAGGTAAAGTTCAGAACAGACTTTTGCTTCCCAGCAGATGGGGATCTCCCAGCAGGGATGGAAGTCAACAAAGAGGGTAGCAGGGGGTTTCCATAAATTCATGTGATCCCTGGGCAGAACTAAATGGATTAAATAACAAGGACTCTAGGAGTTAAGCTGTATCTTGTTATACTAAGATGTCTCTGCATATTAGATACACAACAGTTATTCATCCTTTCTTGATAAAGTAGAAAAAACATACTATGCATTTTCTTTGCATTCTGAGCTTGTTTTGACTTGTGTCTTCTTGTGGAACTGCAAAGCACAAAGCAAACTGTAAATCTCTTCTGTACAAGAAGAAGATATTCAAAACTCTATATTATCATAGAGAAAGACAAAAAATGTCTGTGGATACCATTCAAGGGTTTCACTCTAGTATCCTAAAACTGCTACCATTCATTGTTCATTAACATTTGCATCACCTGATTTATTGTTAGAGGTTGTTTAAAAGGATTTTTAATATTATTTATCTTTTGTGTCTGCAAAAGTGGACAAAATTGCTAAAATTTCCCTTTTTTTGCAAACTTGTATTTATCACCCAGCTTCACCATATTTGAGGACTTTAGCAATTAAACTGTAGCATTTAAAGAATGAAAATATACATGGAAAAATGCTTAGATGAGTACAATATCTATCTGAATTTATTTGTATGCTTGTGGGCAAAGAAATCGGCGTTGAGTTTAGGTTTTTATTTTAGGGCCCTTGCTCTTGAACAAGAAATTGAATAGCCAGTATTATAATGCATCACAGTGAACAGATATGTTTGCCTTTGAATAGTCTTTCATATTTGCTTTTGACAGCATATTCCAAAATAGTCTCCTGAATTTTTTATGCTTTGTCTGACATGGTTTTTGACATTCCTTGAGCAAGCACCTGATCTGGAGTGAGGATTTTAAACCTGAGTTGTTTGTTTGTTTGCTTAAATTTACTTTGGCTGAAATCATGCCATTATTTGCATCAGTGATCAAGATGACTGCTTCCTGTATTATTGAATGGTAAGGCTGTTCTTTTTTTCTGTGTTTCATGGCTTTGGATTCTCAGTAGATGAAAACCAAAATTTGCCTGCTTATGGTTTCAATAGGTTGTATGAACTGGCTACTTGCAGTGCAGCCTATTTGAGATGCTGTATTTCACTTAATTCCAGCTCAGACAAACACAAGGAAATAAAGTGTTTGTTCCTGTAGCAGAAGTAACAGACATTTATTTAGTCTGAATGTTATTTTAATAAAGAAAAATTATTTGAAATTATACTTGGCATTTGTAGAGAGAGGTGTTTAATTTTAGGCACAATACAGATATATGCCCATCTACACCAATATATATCCACACAAGAATTTTGGATGGTTTTAGTTAGAGAGATGACTACAGGGTCTATGTCACCTGATTGCCTGACTGCTGAAAAATAGTTTCTTCACTTAGGAATGATGAGTGATTTAGAAATATAGAATAATTAATATGATAATTGCAAATCTTTACATATTATTGTTTACAGACTTTTCTGTTTAACAGCCTTTTGTACTTTATCTGACACTAAACCTCATGAAGGATAATCCCTTTCCTAAGGAGGTAATACATTTCCAAAAGTCCTTTGTTAAGTGACAGTCCAGTAATTCTAACCCCCATCAGGTCTCTTTTTCCCATACTGCCAACTCCTAGCGTGTGAAATAATTTTATGGGGAGGATGTCTTTGTCAAAATGAGTTCATTGCAATCTCAACCAAAATTTTGGCATGCATTTATTTTCACGTCTCCTCTAAAAAACATGTAGAAATTTCAACAGCTGTAAACTTTGAACTGACTGGCCTTGGGTCTTCTGAGAAGAAAAAAGAAAAGTCCAACAGAAGAGTGTAATGTGATAGAAAGAGGCTGCCCAGTTTCTTCAGCAGCAGTAGGACCAATTTACTACTGCAGAAACATTGTAAGAAATTTGGTTCCCAAACAAATGATGGGATATTGTTGGTTGATTTGCCAGTGAGCATCTGTAGACAAGATAACGGTGAGACAGGAGTGTCAGGCTTCAAGCTTTAAACCTCTCACATATTTTTGTTTTCATGGTCAGCTGAGCTGTCTTTTACATCTGTCTGCCAGTTTTTTAGTGTTACCCTGGTTATGAGTGGATGGGATAGTCTGGGCATAGAAATATCTCTTTCTGCTCCTATTTTGTTTGCAATAGCTGTATTTCCAAGAAGACTCTTGAAAGCATAAACCTTTTTCTTAAGAAAACTGCAACAATAGAGATGAGTCTTTCATTTGCTTCCCCTGAATTAAGCATCCAGCTCCTATTGTTTTCAAAAGTGAAGGATCACATTCATGACATGTTTACAAGACAATACAAAGGGAAAGCAGAAAATATAACCAAAGTATAAATATCTCTATGCACCTATCTATATATAAAAGTAGAAACTTTTAAATCAGTCTGTTCCTATTTCAAGAAATACACAAATGGTCCTGTTAACATCTGAATACACTGAATACACTATATCACATTGACCTTGGGAAGGAAAAGAAAAGCAACCAAAATTTAGAGAACACTTGAAAGCTGTGATACAGGATTGTGCTGGGCTAGAGGAGGGAATATTGAAGGCAGGCTTGAATCCTGAGGCAATTTTGTGGAAGATTCCTGGTGTGGACTTCTTCAGAGAGCTCAGGGCTGTCTCAGAGCATCTCTACGACTTCAGAGAGAATCTGAGCTGCAGATCTTTATAGGTGCAAGCTCACATAGCACCATAATCTCTGCATGCACTTAAGGGAACATATGTACTGAGGTCTCTCCAGTTACTTCTTGGAATAACTTCCCAGTCTGATTGTATTTTTGTAGCAATGCCCCGCTTTAATTAGTCTCAGAAGCCCATGCTCAGATATCATGTGGTACTGTTCACTGACATGGACTAGATCGAAGCACACATTAATTTGTCAAATCCTCAGGAGTGCCAGTGGCCACCAAACGTTTCAGGAAGATTATTTCATGTCCTATTGTCATAGCATGTACCTCTTCAGTCATCCTTCTGTTTTTTGTAGTTTTTGGCCCTCACCAAATATATTCCAAAAGTGCATTACAGCTCGTAGAAAGGGCTTCCATGAGTTACAGCTGATAGTCCTGATATTTTTATTCTGCAAAGTAAAAAAATTTCATCCAGTCATTTTCCCATTGTCATAGAATAACCATTGATATCATAAGTAAGGGTGCTTCCAGCACTTCTGAAATAATCATTTCTCATTTCTTCACTAAAAAACCCTGATATTTTGCCTTAAAATGATTGAATATCAATAATAGAGTCTATGTACTTTTCTTCAGAAAATAAGGCATTGAAATTTTGCACTTCTTTTTCTGGAAAGGGAGGGTCCCATCTTCAGGAAGAGAAAGTTTTGTTTAAATTTTCACCAAGTTATTTTTAAGTTAGACTCAGGATTCAGGCAATGGTGAGAAATGCGGGTCACATCTCCTAAACACCTTGCCTCTTATTAAGGCCCACTGCCCTGAGTCAAATTAAATTAGGTATCTTATACAGAAGACATGAACAATACACACCTTCAAAGGAGCCTGCAGATAAAGCTTAGTCATGAGGCTGCAGGTTACTCTGAGGTGACAGAGTTTGGGCATTAAGCTAGTCATTTATAGTCATTTAGGCCTCATCAAAGCTTAGGCAAATACATAGACAGACAGAGGCAGAGCTTTAAGAAACATATCTGACAGACGCCTGTTCTGTCCCTCAATAACCACGGCACTGGGTTAGACCT
Organism: Erpornis zantholeuca; assembly: GCA_013400515.1. Lineage (NCBI taxonomy): Eukaryota > Metazoa > Chordata > Aves > Passeriformes > Timaliidae > Erpornis > Erpornis zantholeuca. The sequence goes on along the minus strand of VZTN01013219.1, from coordinate 17,478 downwards.
CCAAATTGGTATCCAGGTCTAAAATCTGTCCCACTCTTTCGACAGAATTAACCTTAAATTGCTTCAAATGTCAAGTGTTGCTTGAAGAGAGGCGAGCTGTTCAAAATTATCTAAATATCACCATTTTAAGGCGGAAGTGTGCTGTTTCAGTAGTATTGCCAGCAGAAAGAATGAAACAGCAGAAACACCCCACAACCTTATATTTTAAAGAAACAGCTACTCAACCATTTCTTTCATAGTTTAATTATACCTTATGATTTCCCTAGGGCCAAGTTTCCCTTTACATAGAACGTATGCAACTAAAACTGTTTTGCTGACAAATGTTATATGCACTGTGGCAAAGCTGCAAAACAAAGGAGTCAATGTGATTGTGATTGAGATCTTCATAGACTCTTTACTTTTGAGTTGGCAGATTCCACTGCTTTGACTCGGTACAAATCTGTAAAACAAATTTCAGATGTAACCTACATTATGGTGTCAGGTTAGAAGAAAAATATCTCATCCAAAAGTCAGCAAAGAATTAAAACAACATTTTCCCTTAGCTGGCTACTTAAGAACAAGATGCTGAAATGTAGAATTATCACTTCTACTTTTTAAATTAGTTTTTAAATCCATGGTGAAATAAAAGCTAGTTTTACTGTTCCAAAAGATAAATTTCATTTAGAAAAATAAAAACCAGATTCTTCTTTTATTTTGAACTGTTCCTAAAGTTACTTTCTGAAACCATAAAGTACATATTTTAAACTTTAACTTTTTTAAACAGGAATTATCAGTAACATTTATTTCACTCCATTTTTCACTGTATTGCAGATCAAGGATAGAAGTGATTCAACTCTCCTATATGCATTCATTAATTTTCATCCAAATGTTGTTATTTATAGTTAATCTGAATTTTCACATGCATGATAAAATAGAAGAAAAACATATAAATATTTCTTTAGCTGAGGTAAGCCTTTCATCATGAACTTTCCACTCAGCATGGGTGACCAGAATCTAGGAAATGTGATTGTTTCATCAACATTGACCGAAAATATCCATTTACACCGTTGCAAGCTCAGAACAAATCTAGTGAAGGCCATGAACATATTCTGGACTTTCAGCAGCCTAAATGACAGTAGAAGTGTATCCCTGGCTGCCTCTGACAGTGTTTCACTTAAGTGTTATTTAAAACAAATTTCCAGTGCAATAAAGCCTCTCCCCTCTGCAAACGTAAATTATATTTAATATGCCTGGGAACAAGCGAGGCTGCCAAAGTCTGAGGCAAGCCAGCCTTTATGACTTCAGTCCGTTCTCAGCCCTTGATTACAATTTGATTTCCTTTGGCATCAAAAGACAAACTATTTTAGTGAACAATGTTCTTCCTTTACCAAGAGTGAGCTCTAGTTTCTTGGCAGAGGGCCTATTTACTGGCAGACAACGTGTCCAACCTGCCAGCAATAGCAGACCTGTGGACTTTGATTTAAAGCAGCGCAAAGTAAGAAAAACAGAACAGAATGTATATTGCTCACTTGAGAGGCTTATTGTTTAACTGGCCTACTTATCATTAGCCTGTGCTCCAATCCTCAACACTTTCTTTTGTGTACTTTGTGTCAGACATATGGCCACGTTGGGATGCTGACAGCAGTTTTAGCACTGCTGCACTCTACATACTACTTGTAATTTGTTCTATCTTATAGCTGGGGCTTTCTTCAAAGAAAAGAGTGAATTTTAAATGCTGCTGTTACAGTTATTAACAAGTCTGACAAGATATAAAAGTGATGTGCTTGGAGTGATGGCAGCGTTCATTCATCTACAC
>VZTN01013219.1:1501-14859 GCA_013400515.1 Erpornis zantholeuca | reverse complement strand
AGACAATGTGTCTGAAAAATTATTGATACTGAAAATGAAATTATATAAGATTATTAAGGTCTTGAGCATTCTGCTACTGTCATGACAAATGAAGAATAAGGTCTGGCTAAAAAAATGTCTCCAGCACACTCTGAAGATTAACATAAGTAATAAAAGGAAAGTGCAGCTGGGTGTGCATTCTGAGAACAAGCTCACTGTAAGACTGCTAGAGTAAAACCAGAAGGTAGGATGGAAGAAAAGAACGTTATTATATCTCAGCTGGAAAATTCCTGTAAATATTTAAGGGAAAATATCAGGGAAAACAAAACAACCCTTCAGGGATTTTTAAACCATTAAAAGGTATATCAAGAAAAAAAGGAGCAGTGTAGAGTAATTAAAAAATAGTGAAGAATTATTACTGTGAAGGTTGTAGGATAAATTTCACAAAAGTGTAATTTATTTTATATGGAATCCTACTGAACTCACCCCAAAACGAAATTTGATTTGCTGGCATAACTCCTAGAAATCTCTGGATTGGTTCTTGGTTCTGGCAAAGAGGATTAATCAGAGAATTGCTACACTTCAGCTATATTCTCTTTTCTCTTAAACACGTGGATAGTCAGGTACCTCAAAAACTAGCTAAGCAGAACTATGCACAATTTACAGAGTAATAATGAAAATCAGTGCTGATGCTGTCACACTGACATGATCCATAAGAATCATGGGGTTGATGTTCCTCTTCAGTGAGACAGATTGTCAGTCATGAATTTACTCTAAGGGCATTTTTGTCTAGTTTTCTGTGTCACTGAGAAGCCACAGAAAGACAGAGAAGACATTAAGTAGATGCTTTCTTGGGTTATTCACCTGTACTGTAAGGGACTTTAATCTCTCTTGTAACTTCACAGAGGCAGTAATCTGAATTTACTTTGTAATAGAGATTACCTCTAGCAGTTTGTCACTGAATATTTTGTTACTGGTCCATGTCATTTTTCCTGTTAGAGGAATTTGGTTTGCTCATTAGACCACAGATGGAAGGAGCTGCTGTCCCCCAGCTCTTAAGACGCATACCCGAGACACTGGCACAAGTCTCAGCTCCAACAACTGCTCCAACAATTACCTCATCAATTACTTGAAATAAAAATGCAACAGCTTAATGGCTGGAGCTCTCACAACTTTCAGTTTGAAGTCCTGACATCAAACAAAGGACTTGGATAGAGCTTGTTACTGCTGGACATGCCACTGTCAAGGACAAAAGCCAGGAATCAGCAGAGGAAGAGTATGCTGTGTGTATTTTATGCATCACATTCACAGGAGACATAAGTAGATGAACGGTGCATTTAAGAACCCGTAATTTAGAGGATGGGATTTTTTTGTTTCAGTTAGGAAACCCAGTGTGGGATGGTCAGCAGTCACAGTGGCTACCTGAGACACCATCCAAGCTGTGTGCGTCTTAGACATCCAAATGGTGACAAGGTATTAAACCTCAGTTAAGATCAGTGAAGCTGAGGATGACTTTGAAGGTATCTGTCATGGCTAAAGGTGAGCCTCAGCACTACTTAGAGAGACCTAGGTGACTTACATCTTTAAGACTCTGGATTTCATATGGCAACAGTTCCTTTGCACCCAGAATTGCAAAGCTCAAAACTTTAAATAATGATTTGGATGAGGACAACAAGAGCTAAAAATGAAGTAGCTTAATATTCTACTTTGCATCCTCCCTATCTCACTGATCTCCCTCACCCCTAAAAATACTCTTTTTTCTCAGACTTACAACAGTCATTCGCATTCTAAGCAGAGAAGAAAATTATGATACCACCACCATTTTAAGACTTCAAATACAAGAGCCAAATTTATTGCTGATGTGTTCTCATTAGCTTAATGACATAACACTAGGGAGGTATTTGTCCCAAGGACTATATTAAATGAACAGTAATATATGTTTTTTGTAAAATCCTATAATATGCTTTCATTAACTTTGTTCTCCATACCACATATTTAACCTCTCTTCCTCCCTCTCCACTCATTGTCAGTGCAAATGCAGCTCATCACCTAGGTAAGATGGAGCACATTAACTAATATGAAGGAGTCAGTATGCTGAATTTATCTATTAATCTTTTCTCCCACCCTCTTAATGGACTGGTTTCAACTCCATGAAGCAAAAAGCAAATATTGTTTTTCCTCATAATGAAAACTTTTTAAAAAAAATTAGGTACCAGGTGCATCTTTTAATTATTTTGTTTTACATTCTCTCTTTCTCTCCATCTCCTTCCAACTGGCAAAAATCCAGTGACTGTTTTGCTGCATCGTGTATGAAATGTTTCACTTCATTGTAATACCAAGGCTCCAATCCTTCTTTCAAACTGTGACTATTAATATGTATTTCATCCTCTGGGTTTCCTGAGCCAAAGCAAATGAACTGTGGCCTCATTGAAATGATACGGTCTCTTGACCCTTTGTGCAGTTTAAAATGATGTAACCTGAATCATTTTAATCTGAAGGCTGGAACAAGTCAAAAGCTGTAATGAGTTCAGGACACTTCAGGACATTAGAAGAGCTATCTTGCCATAAAAGATGCATCTTTTGCATATAGAAGCTGTAATATCATAAATTTGAGTGACACAGACATAAAAAATCTGCCCACTATTAGATTTTTTCTACCTCTTCCCAGTGATGACTTCAGAGACCAGATCTTACACAAGGGGCGTAATAATTGATAGTAAAAGCCACACCAGAGTTAAATGCCTCTGTCACCATTTCCAACAGAATAAACATGATGGGGAGGGTTTAAAACTGTGCAATTTCTACAGTGTCAGTCTATTAAAAGCTTGGGGAAAATGCTGCCTTTCAGTGAGCTGAGTTTGTTAGATGTTTTGAGAATAATATGTTTGTCCCTCCAGCCCACTCTGAGATGCAACTTCTGAAAATAACCTTCAGATCTGTTGTGAGTTCCTTCCCATTTCCATTGTGATCACCTCCGGATATCTCAGAGACAAACTTTGACTCCACTGAGGTCAGTGAAAAATTAATACAATGAAACTTCATATGTTAGTTCAGGGGTTTTTAAGACCTCTAAATACTTTATAAAATGGGAGGGGTTCAGTCTTACAAATGGGAAATCTTAAGGATAATGTTCCCAGTCTGGAAAGCAATTAAAAAGGCACAAAAACTCTGCCCCAAGTGTCAAATCCTAAGGATCATCCTATCTTTTTTAATAGTTTAAGAAACAACTTCTGTTCATATTATGCAGTGGTGAGTTAGTTCTCTGTTCTCATCTCGAGAGCTAGCAATCTAATGGCAAAGGAAAAAAGGCAAATTAAACAAGGCGGAATCAATTCAGACCGCAGAGCATCCAGCAGAGCTGAACTTAACAAGCTTGAATTAAATAATTAGAATACCAAGGAAAAAAAAAACAAACCTTCAGAGAGCAAAGGGTGTTCTTGGTCACTGATTGCTATTTAAATTGGTTTGGCCTCTAACGATTTAGAGATGGTCAAAATGCATAAATTTCCCCAAGCTTTATGTGCTTGGCTCTGATGACTGAAGAAGAGAAGAAGTCCAATTTACATAGTAAATTTTTATAGACAGTTAAGCCTTTAAGTGGATTAATAAAGTTTGTTACTTTTAAAGGCATAGGTTGTTATTAAATGACAGCATTCAAGTTTAAAATAAAATGGAAACAACATAAGCACACACTGATTAGAAACATACAATACCTATTTACTTAGGTTAAGGTCAAAAAGTTATTATAGTCAGATAATCAAAACATGTGCACAGGAAAAGCTTTCAAATTTCACCAAATTATGTATCAAATAATTTTGAGAGTCTCATGGTACTGTTGAAATCCTTGAAGATTGGTGTATGCTGAAATAGCTTTCCAGCTTGGAACCCCCACTAAATCCTTCTGATTATTTACTCACTTTCCAAGTGCAATGCCATTCAAACTCCTGACTTTAACTCTCTACCCTGATATCTTTACATTAAATGATGGAAAAAAGTTTTGTGATATGGTTTTACATCATAATGGGAGAGAGAGAAAAACATGACCTGCCCTCAAACCCACAAAATTAAATCCTATAATACAAATTCAAAGCTTTTGCCCATAGTGTGTATTAACAAAGAAATTAGGACTGGACTGGTGAGAATAGGTTTGTGGAGGTTTTTTTGTTATATCTGGTTAAATCAGAAATAAAATTTCTACCTATTTATAATTCATTTTTATATGTTTGTGATAAAATGAAAAATAAAATAAGATGCAGCAGGATTGGGGTTTTTTTTTACATGAAACATAGTGATTTCATTTCATTTCAAAAATCTCAAAGACAACCTATTTACCAAAATATAATTTGAAATTTGAAAAGTAAATATTTGAATTACATGTTGTTAAAGTTATTTTATCTTGTAGAAAATTCTATTATTTTAGCAAAATGCAACTTAACTAATGAGAAAAAAATTTACAAGGTGTGACCCAAAGCAACATTTTGCAACATTTTTCATCTTTAAAAAATGGAACCAAAATTCTTGCTAAACATTACATTGGGCTACCCCTGTCACAAGTTCAAAATTGTCATGGCATTGTTTTGGATACAAACTTGTGTGAAAATGCAAATTATCCTGAAAAACATTTCATCAATAACTGAATGTGGATCTGCAAAAAATAGGGAAAGAAATCTCAAAAAAACGAGCCATTCAAGAAAAAAGCAAACTCCAAGGCGTAGAAGGGGCAAGGCCTTCCCCAGACCCCAGAATCTGACTTCAGGACCTTGTTTAAGGAACACATTATGTCCTACTCCTCCTAAACAATTAAACATCACATCTACATAGAAAGAGCAATATTATAGAGTTGGAATTAGTGATCAGTTTAACTAGTAATATCTCAATGGGGCCTTTGAAAGACAATTAACTAAATTATTAATCAAAGTAATAAATAGCTGAACAAAGTCAGTATTTTAGATGATCTAGTAGAAGAAATTTCAGTCTTAGTGTAGGTGCTTGTCTAGCAAAATTAAAATCAGGCCTAGGTCACTGTTGCTTGCAGAGCACAGCTGGTAATGGCCTTCAGGAAATCAGTGTGGTGGATTTGCCTTGGTACTTCTGGTACCAGCATCCATGCTCCAGCTGTTTCCAGTTGTGCTCAACGTGCACACAGTCAGGCTCTAGTCTAGGACACCAAGCTCTGCTTCTTAGCATGCATCTGGAAGGAGTTTGCAAAGGGTTAGCCAAATGTTAGTCAGGTGGTGTCAGCTTTGGTTGCATAAGTTGCTGTGAAAATCTGGGAATCCCTGAAAAAGTCAGGAAACTACTTTGAGGGTGTTGCTTCAAAGGGCTGGGATGGACACTGTCCTAGATTCTTTTTCCCAACAGCATCTAAATTTATCTCCATTGTTCTTTTTTTTCTCTTTTTTTTTTTTCCAGCTTAGTACTAAACCTGGATGCCAGCCAGCAAGGAACAACAATATCTTGACAGGGAACCTCATGCATCCCACACGGGTCATCTACATTGTCCGGGATCCATGTGCATCAGAGATTACAACAGTGGAAAACAAAAGAATTACGCAACACAAAGGTCTTGATGAGAGTAAACAAGAGAAACGTGACTTACTGCTGAAGCACTTTCCTGCCTGTAGTTGAAGAAAAGGGATAAGAGGAGGTCCACCCTTCAAATCTTCCCAGACAGTTACATACGAATGCAACAAATAAGCAGCCGGAGTCTCCTGTACTGTTGTTTGGTGTTTCTGTTTAGTCAGTACTTTCCTTAGAGCAGAGATAAAGGACTAAATTGTATGCAATTTCATACAAAAACACACATTTTTTAAGCTGATAACATTGATAAAGTCTTAGGTAAATTAAAAATATGTGACTGAAGTCAAACCTGGTTTATTCCAAAGGAAAATCAACCATACCTATGGGAGAATTTGGCTGAGACCAAGACTGTGGGACTGGTAAAGTTCTGGTCCATTCTGAAAGAGGTTGCTTGACCTCACATTAAATGGCATAGTGGTGTGGCCAGCCTAAGTAGCTCGGAGCCCTTGGCACAACTGCCCCTCTAAACACCTGCTCTGTGAATGGTTCAGCTTGCCAAGGCTCAGCAGGCTCCCCAGCCACAGCAACATGTGCCCAAGGCACCACTGCCATCATTTTTAACCTTGCCTTGGGCTCTGCATGTGCCAGCAGTGGACAATCCCTGCTTTGAATGGAGGGGATTGCAAAACTAGGGGTATTAAAATGGAGATTAAATTCATTTTTTTCTCCTTCTACTCACTGGCAACAGCACATTGCTTCAGTAGACACAAGTACATCTGCTCCATGTGGAAAGGAGTGACCCAGTCAGAAACAGGCTGAGGGTGGGGTTTGATATATTAAAAAGTTGATGGGGAGCTTACTATTAAGAAGCACTTGGAAAGATGCTGGGAAGCCTTAAGGCATATCAAATAGGTATTTTTCTTATCTGTCCTTTTGCATGTATTGACTATTTGGTAGAGTCAGCCTTCAGCCTCTTGCCCTGTTTGGGGGGAAGCTTGTACCTGTGTATGAGCTGTGTTTTGAGATATCCCTGAGGGCAGTGCAAGCTGAAAGCAATCAGAGGCAGCTCAAGCATAAGATTTAAGCAGAATTTAGACATACGTGACAAAGATGTACTATGGTAGACTTTTGTGGTAGTCCAGAATGCACAGAGGTGTCTCCACTTTCGCAGTGCTAAGTCAACAAATACATTTCCTTTACCTAAACCAGATCAGTACAAAAATAACAGATGCTTCTCAACCTATTTTGACATCACAACACAATAAGAATTCTTGGAGCACACCTAGCATCCAGAGTCAGCATCAGGACCCACACCAAGTGTACTGCTTCCCCTTAATACAAAACCTAAGGATCATAATGTTCAGTCAGGATGTAGAAAAGAGATTCAGATGACTTATTGAATCAATGCAAACCCACAACTATCATGTTCCCCAGAGAACACTATAACCACCAGGATACAGATTATTCAAAAGACGTGTAGTCTCAAATCAATGCTGTTGAAGCAGTGCCACTGTGCACAATACTTAATTCTAGCCAGCAGATCAAAAGTGGTTATTCCACTTTATTTGTCACTTGTGAGGCTGCATTTGCACTTTCCAGATGGAGGCACCCCTCTGCAAGAAAGATTTTGAAGGACTGGAGCAAGTCCAGAGGATACCTGACAAGATGAGTAAGTGGCATATGAGCAGAAGCCGAAAGACCTGGGTTTGTTCAGGCTTAAGAGGTAAAGGGGAAACCTTACTGCTCTCTGCAGCTGCCAAATAGAAAGATGCAGAGATAACAAGCCATGCTCTTGCCAGAGGAAGAGTACTGAAGATTTCATGCACTAATGGCATAAGAAATGATGGTCACACTTCAGAAAAGAGGAAATTCTCTTTAGACACAGCAGGGGGAAATGTACCATGGAGGTGATCAGGCACCTGAGCAGGCTGCCCAGAAAGGCTGTGGAATCACTTTGGAGATACTAAAATGTTTACTGGCCAAGTCTCCCAGCAACCTGACCTAACAGAGCCTGCTTTGTGAAGGGGATGGGAGAGGATCACCTCAGGAAGCCTGTTGGTTTGCATGAGAAGATCTGAATTGTGGTCTCTAGAACCAAATGCCATCTTATATGTGGCACACAGGCACATAGGAGGATATTAAAGCTCTGTTAAAAACAATAATACCAAATGAGCCACTCCTTTTTAAAATGCCATGTGCTCCTGTCTCCCACACAGAGCTCGAATTCTGGGCTGCAAACTGCAGATGAAGAGGAGCATGTCTAGAAACTGTAGGTAAGAAAAACAATAAGCAGGATTTGATACACATCCCCATCCTCGCACCTGGTTAGACTTAGGCAGAATTCCACCCGTTTTCTAACCCAGGTAGCTTCCTCCCTCTATTCCAAGATGACTAATTTTCTCCTTTCTTTGGTGTCAGAAACCTGTGTACCTCTTTCCCACTCAAGTCTTTGGGTACCTTAACTGAACCGTTCCCTATTACTCCTTAGATTCCCTGCAAACATACCAACAGTCTTGAAAAGTTTCTGCCTTCTGTGAACTAAATTTATTTCACCTGGTATAAGGTTGATTTCAAATACAGTTTTACAAAAAGGTTTTTTAACCCCTGGATCTTCAAGTTAGTAGATGCTACAGTATTTAAATTATCAAAGTGGACACTGCTTCATTCAGAGATAATCTGATCTTTATACATATCTGCCTTTTTTGATATGTCCTCTTGCAGTCCACTCATAAGTGTGTATTATCTGTTATCTCCTGCCTTGCAGTGTGTTCTCTTGAGAAACTTAAAAGGGAAAACTAATTTCTAGTTTTGTGCTTTCTTGCAAAGGCTTCATCACATGAGGTCTTTGTTACAGCCACGGGCCCCAGGTGTTATAGTTACACAATATTATTTAATTTTAAATACTGAAATTACTATAGGCTTTGTAAGAAAGAGGAAGGTGTAATTACCAAATTAAGCAGGAAGATGGTATGGTCAGTGAGGGCAGAAGGGTAAGGAAATCGCTTCAAGAAAGGGAAAACTCTTTTTGTATCTTACTAAATATGGACATCGGCATTTCAATTTCTTATATGCTCAAATAAATAAAATAGACTTCACCTGTGCAAAAGCCTGAAATGATCTCAGCATGAAAATAATATTTTGTGCATGCAAATCTCTTGGTAATAATTTTTAAAAATATTTTCAACTTTCCTCCAAGCAATTAATTATTGAAACAATGCTTCTCTTACTCTTCTTACCATTCTCACTGAGTGTGGACGTTCTGAACTCTATATTGCTCGTGAATGAGTACTGAATTGACTCTAGTGATCTAAGGAAGTAGAGGTGGGTGTCTAAGAGATTTCATGCAAGCAGGAAATGCTGATATGTTACAGAACAAAATAAATTTCCCACTGTGATAGGTAGGTTGGAGTTTATTTCCAAACTATAGCAGAAGTCTCTGTCTTAATGTCGCTAATCATATTAGCTAAATATCACAGCAAGTAAAATGAGTTTTCAATAACACTGCTGAGTAATTTTCCAGCTAGTTTCATGCTTGGGATAATCTTATTTTTTTCTTTGTAAGTTTTGCATGGATATACTGGGGCAATTATCTTTAGGCATTTGGAAACTTAGCTAGCACAGCAGCTTGCCAGTCTGCCTTAGTGTGACCCACTGTGGTGTTTATGTTCTGCATGCCAGTTGTTATTAGCTCACATGTGCGTGGAATACCATTTTCCTCTTTATTGGTTTAACATAATAGTATACCATGGGGACTGTTTTACAGAGGGGACAGGATCTGAATATAAAGGTCTTTCTTCAAAGCAGGCATTCATTATCCATACATGGGAAATTTTATTCATTTCTCCCTTTTTTTTCTTTTTAATCATAAGCACCAAAAGAGATAATAAGGAGGAGCTTAAAGATTAATAGATAGTGGAGAAAATAATTGCAATTATCTTCTGAGCAATCACGGTTTGCTCACTTTTGTATAAACATATTCCAAACCTGTGGCATTTCTACAATAAAGGCCAGATTAAGATTGTCTACCATAGGAGAGGATAAATTTCACAGTGAATTTCTCAGTAAATTCAACAAGTGTAGGCACACATTACTCAGTGTCCTCCTCTAACACCATGGCTACATCCCACCCAGAGGTAAGATAGAACGTATGTTTCTTTACTTCCCTGTAAAGCTAACTCAAAGATAAAAGCAAAACCCTCAGAAAAGTTATTTTTCCTTTGTCCTAGTCTAGTGTATTGTCTCATAAATAATTGTAGTAGAGCAACACAGAGAACAATGTATGGAAGGAATAAAAAGGCAGGGACAGTAAGGTAAGGAATGCTTAAATCCACAAAATTTCAGAATAATTTATTGGGAAAGAGGACACAAAAACAGAGAAAAGAGATAGGTGTCTTGTCCACAGATTTGCCCAGAAATTGAAATTTTCATTAGAAAGAGAGAAAATCCTAATAAGAGTGAGGAAATGGAAGCCAAACCTCAGATCATACAGCAAGGTTATATACTCAAATGCATGAAACCCCTTTAATTTGGTCCACATTTACCTATTGATCTAATGTGAAACTCCAAACCCCAAAATCCTAATTTCCAACATATTTAGTTCTTTTCTGTTTTAGCTGAATTAGAATAAATTAATTTTTATATATACTTTTATATAGTGGGCAGTCCATGTAGCAAAAAGACATTTATATCTCCTAACTGTGGGGAAAACTTGAGTCAGTGTTTGTACCTTATTAGATGTCATAGGATCAGCCTTTCAGCTGTAAGTAACATCATGTGTAAGTCTCTTGATCTCTAAATAAAGTTATAAACAATGACTAGGAAGATTTTGATTTGCCTTGCTTTTTCCACCCCTCCAATTATGTCATTCATAACATATTTGTTCCGAGTTCTCTGATCTTTGTCTGAGTTCATGCACCATCACTTATTTTCACTAAGAGCATTAAGTAGATTCTCTTCTTGGCTGCTATTTTCAAGAACCATGTGAGAAGTCTGCATCTTTCATACACCTACCTCTCTGTCTGATTTGGAAGTTGGCCAGGGGGTTCCAAAGTTATTAAGAGGAGAAAAATGAGAGTGAACGGGGTGATGGCTACACAGTGACAGCGTCTTCACTTCTTTTGGAAACCAGACAAAAAGAGATGCTTGCAGATCCTAAGTGACAAACTCAAGTGGAAGGCAACCTTTCCATGCTTCCGGTCTCAGCGGAAACCAGATGTTCTAGTGTTATTTTCTCTGGTGCTTCAGAAAAGAGTTGTTTTGCCAATGAGTTGCTTCCTCCATCGTGGCCTGAGAGTTTTTCTTCCGATATTCAAGTGCACTAAATGCTGGAGTACGGGGAGCAACCAACAAACCTTTCTCCACAATTTTGCAAACTCATTATATAACCACACATTCAGAATAAATATATGTAAACTCATATTTTTAAGTTTTAAACCTGTTTTCTTCTTACAGACAAGAACAGCCAAATCCTCATCTTGCCTAAATCACCACAGAATCATTTAGAAGCATCAGGCCAACTTAAACTTGAGAGCCTTTGTGTGCAAAACCAGATGATTTTTCCACACTTCAGGTTTGATAGTTGTGCTGGTAGAAGTGTGGAAGACACTTCTGGTTTGAATGTTGATATTAAAATGAAGAAATTAGTCTTAGTTCTCCAGCCTAGTGACTTGCTCCTGCGCACCATCAGGTGGCAATCCCCAGGCAGTGTTGGGAAGGTACTCCTGAAGGAAAGCTTGTGAAAGTCCTAACTGAAAAAAAAGTGCCAGCTAGGTGAGGTTTCAAAACAAATATTATCTAGTTTTGTTTTAAATAATTAAATAAATAGAATCTAGGACAATAGGTATCTCATCAGACTCTGGTCTGAAGGTAAGAAATAAAATTTTATTGAGGAGGATAAACATCTATTAATTTAACAGATTGCTATTATATGCCGAAGATGGCTAGCTCTAATTTGGGGTTAACAGACTCCAGCTCGGAGAAGATCAATGCAAGAACTTAATTTTACGTGCTGGATATTATCAAAATATATTCTCACCATCAAGAAATCAGTCTCCAGAGGTTTATACATGCATGTCACCTGATATATTACAGTCATGAGACAAATCTGGATGAGTAAAAGCTGAGCTAAGACCTCTGTTGCAGGAAAAGGACTGTAACTGTTAAACTGAGGACAAAAGTACTCTTTGAATACAGGTCTTAATGTCAGTTCCAATGTGATAGAAGTAATCACAATTCCTTACTCTAATGTGATAGGCCATATAAATGGGGTTTTTTCTGCCATGATTCTTTTATTTTTCTGGATCAAATATCACTATCAATTACATATGAAGATTTGGAGGGTTCATGTAGTGTCATTGTTTTGGGGCGGGGGGTGTTCCTTCACTTACTAAAAATATTTCCTTTATTAAGAAGCAACAAGGAAACTGAAAGGAGATAACAACATACATTATATGAAGTACTAAACTATAAACTAATGTGAAATGTCTACCAGGCTATTCAGGGTACTGGGATGAGAGAATAAAATACATTTAGCAAGGTTGGACAATATTTAACAAGTCAGAGAGGAATTTACTCACACCAAGGTAATAGCGGACGCAAAAAATAAATAATTACTTTTGAAATTTTTTATTTTTATTTATAAGGAAGTTCATTTCATGTTTTCCAACAGATTATTTACAAGGATCATCATATATATCTATAAGCACAGTGGAAAACAAACACAAGATGAATCCATCTTACTTTCAGAAACACCAGGTCCTGCCAGGAATGTATCCTTTTTTTCATTTATTCTGCAATGATAGCAGCCTTTTGACATACTTGCTATGTGCTGAAGAATGTCACACTTGGATTTTCTGCTTCAGTACACAAGAGGCATCGATATCCTAATGATAAGTATTCTAAAATGCCTTATTAATATGGTAGGTCAACTGGTTTCTCAAGTCTCAACACAGAAATGGAGACATTAACTTTCTTTTCATAAGGAAAGAATTTTCATAATAGCCCCTACATAAAAATCAACCCATCCAATTTTTAGGATCCTTCCTATGACTCTATACTTCATGTATAGCTGGCACTTAGCTTGTTGACATGCTTATTTCTTGATTTAGGGCTTAGTAATATAAACAAGCTTGTGGCCTGTATTTTTTTTGAATCTTCAGGNTTGTGGCCTGTATTTTTCTTGCAACCTTCAGGAGAGTCATGGCAAAAAACTGCACATGGAGGCTGCTTTCCATGACCATGTGCATTCAGTCTGAGTCAGCTGTGTTTGCTCTTAAAAAAATTGAGTCAATGCTATGCCCTATCTCATAGTGACACTGTGCAGCTGCACACAAGCTAAGCCCATATTACTGCTAAAATGTAGTTTGACAAGTGCTATGAACAGAGCATTAAACGGGGAAATGGCAATACTTAAATTAAAGAAACTACATTTCCTCTCCTTATGCTTTAGTGATCAAATTAAGCAGTCTGCAAAGAGTATTCCTATATACATACCCTCCTTATGAATTGTCCACGTTCATGTTTTANCCTAGAAATAATGGCTTTGTTTAAAATGGAATGTGGAAAGCACAAGCACAGTAGGACAGGGAAAGGAGAAGTATAACTCTAAATTTGATTAAATGAATACCTATTACATCATGACTCCCCTATTAGCCATCACTGGAGTCACTACACAGGACAGAAAGCTTGTTCTGCCTGTGTTATACCTATATGGATAAATACATCTGTCCCAGAGAATGACTGTTCACCCCTGAGCAGGGGCTGCAGCTCCTTTCACATATATTACTTGGCTGTTCCCCTCTACAGGAAAATGGCCTCACTCACACGACACGGCATTTCCTTTGTGCTTCGTCTCTGCCCCA
>VZTN01013218.1:0-60410 GCA_013400515.1 Erpornis zantholeuca | reverse complement strand
TAACATAATGGTGACATCCTTTTTCTTTATTTGCAAAGTGAGGCCATGCGTAATGTGACTATATATGATGTATACTGTTTGGCATTTTGAATAGAAAATATGAAAATGAAGGCAAAAGGAGGAAATGAATGAAGAATCCACTAATCAGAGCACTGCAAAAGATAAAATGCAAAGCTTTACTCAGTCCACTTGAAAAGATATATGTATATGTATATATTTATATTTATATGCAAGCTTGCAAAAAATGTTGCATGACGTATATTCCATGTATTTGGTGAAAAACAGACCATTTAACAGCTTTTTCTTTATTGTTTAATCCTTCAGGATTGAGGGACCCTGCTTGATATAGTTGTGTAAACATCTAATCACAGTCGATATCCGGATCCTTTTTCTTTCTTGAGCTGATAGGAGATATTTCTATGCAATTTAACCTGCTTAAAGAGTATTGTGTTTGTCATGATTACAAACTATTTTTGCTGCTACACTGTACTTTCAATATTGTTAACTTGATAGCAGGGCAGTCGAAGGAATATCCATGTAGCAGCAGTGGTGACTGCAGATAAGATGTTATCTATTGCAGCCTACCCTGAAATTCCACGATAGTGCCATGGCTTTAGATAATATTCTAAATTAGTGTTTCTTAGATGTCTAATAAATTAGGCAGGGGGATAAACAGAAAATGAGATAAAATGGGTAAAACCATAGATCTATATTTTATAAGCCAGTTAACTGAAAATCAGATGTAGAGAACATAATTGATTTTAGTGACAAGCGAAAAATAAGCAGCTTGTTAATGAAATCTGTTGAAGCCACAAAATCAGGTGCATCAACACAAAAGAGGATTAGAATCTCATGCTGGAAGAACCTGAAGATTTCAAGGAAGGAAACAAAATAGATAACATTTAGCAGTACAAAGTACCACATTACAGACATTAATAGTATTTCTGAAATGTTAAAAACCTCAATAGACATCATGGGAAGAGGAGCAGGGCTTGCATATGAAACACAGTCTGGTGCAATCTGAAACTACTTCTGAATTTATCTGACATTTGTCTATCTAGCAAGGCATTTCTAAATAAGAGAGGTGTGTTCATAGTTAAACATAGTTAAGACCTCTACAAAATGATAGCATAAATGTCTTGCTGGTCATCCACGCTCAGGACAAATTGCCCCAGACCTGAATTTTGCAACTAACTGCAAAGAAGAAAGGGTGATCTACCTCCCTGGAAAGGGAGCAGAAGAATCTAACTTCAAGAACACAGTGATTCAGTGCCAGAAAAGAGTGCAAATACAAATGTGGAAGCAAGGAAGAGATCAACACTAGAAAAGAAAAGCTTGTTAAACAAAAGAGCTAAAAAGAATGGCTATAAACTGCCTTCAGTTCACTCCAAATTAGAAAGAAGCTTCCAATTAACAAAAAGAGAAGGCTCTGGTAAAATCCTTTAGAGTAGCAATGGGCAAATATTTAAAAAATTGTCCCTCAATAATAATTAAAGTTTGCAAAACATATGAAAAATATTCTCTAATTTTATTGATTTTCACAAAAAAGGATAGGAAAAGTAGTCTCAAGCTTCCCCTCGACTACCAAAATACAGAATGTGCATTTTTATCCTCTCTACAACTTCAGGTTTTTCTATTTAAATACTGTTATGTCAAGTTGGGGGAAAAAAGTCTAAAGTAAATGCTTAAAATTTTGCAGCCTAAAATTATTTATAGAACATATGTTTTTAATCAACTGTCCATCAGCTGAATATCTGCTTCTGAATAGTAACAGCAGTAAAGAGAGTTCTTGAGGGTGCTGCTTCCAACTTTTGTGTTTATGAGACTCCTTTTGCCATATCAGTTGACACCAGCTGAAACTATTATTTCAGTTCCAAGAGTACTGTGATATTTCTCAGGTCAGTTACCAAAAAAGACAAGTACATAACTGTTACAGGTTTTATTACTTTTTAGGAGCTTATTCTTAGCAATCTGGGTTTGCCATATAATGATGTAGAAGAGTTACAGTCTTTCTCTTAAGGGTATTATCCCCACTACCATTATTCCCCAACAAAACCCTGAAGAATTACATAGTAGATAAATGATTAAAGAATTCTCATGCTTGTCTATACCACCTATAAAAAAAAATAATTTTTTTTTAAACAAAAGAATGTTTTAAGGAGGGTAAAAAAACATCTTACAAAGAGTATTATGTCTTGGCAGATTTACTTATGTCAGGTATTAAACTGGTCTGCAATGACCACAGACTTATCCTGTCCATACAAAAGGGATTTTAGTATGTATATTTCAGCCAACTTCTGCAAAAGCAAACATAGTTTATGGCCATGAAGCTTCCCTTGAATGTTTATTATTACAAGTTCTTCCAGACATTCTTTCCTGACATATCTGCAAATATAAAAGGATTTTGGTGTTTTCTTTTCTGAACTTTCAAACTGCTATTTCCCAAGAGTTTAGTGATAATTTATAAATGGCAACATCGTAAAGGTAGAAGGTAATTTCCCCTAAGAACCAGCTAATTTATAGCTTTCTACACACGAGTGACCCTTGCAACTTGGCAGTTGCTTCATTAAATCTTTTACACCTGCTCCTTCCATCTCATGAGAAAAAATAAATAGAAGGTGCAATTCACTCACACTACATTCACTCCTGAAGGAATTGGGGGAAAAAAAGGCTATCTTAGTACTTTCTGCCATAAAGTGTAACTAATTCTGTAAATGTGAGTGAAACACAATTGAAAGTAGCATGGCAGATAGATTGATATTACCAGTGGGTCACTGACTTGGAGAGGAAAACCTGAATTGTTCCCTGGCGTAATGCTACTGGAATTGATTTACACCAGGGATGCATTTGGCATGAAGACTTTGAAAGCACATTTTTGAAAAGGAAGTAGTATTTGCACCGTGGGGTTTCCATTCTCATTTTATACATTCCTATAAGTCTCTTCAAGTAACACAGAGAATCCATTTCAAAAAATAAAGACGTACAAGTGTACTCTCAGATTCTTCCTCACCAAGCCAAAGGAAAAGCTGAATTTCATGTAAAAAATAGTGACATGAAGGAAGTTTGGGGTTAGAGAAATAGACATCTTCTAACCCATTTCCCCAATTAAACAGGGTGAATCAGAGAGTAACAATTTGAAATAACAATAGGTTTGCTTTTGTGAATTAATCAGAATACAGGTGTGAAATTTGTGATGTAAGATATTGAGTCTTTTTAGATTCAAAATGTAAAACCACATATAGATCATTAAAAGCACATTAAATACGTTTTCTTTAAAGCAAGAGAATATATCCTGGATTATTCAGAAATAAAAACATCAATGGCCTTTTAGAAGAAACTGACTTTAAGCACTTCATAAATTTCTGCTTTTCGTGTGATGGGTTTCTAAATTCACATTTGTCAATAACCTCTATCAAGTCCATGTTTTTACTGCATTTTTTACCACATTGTCCTTTTTTCTATAAGTCACACTGCTATTTTTACAGAAGACCACCATATTAGATCAATTTGGAACTGCTTTGTTTTAAGAGATTTGTGTATTTTTCCTAAACAGAATCCTGCTTTTGTTAATCTGGTTGGATCCAGGTTTTTTTGCCAAATTTTTACATGTCAGCAGGTCTCAGTAGGACATTAGGAGAAAAAAAAACCCTTTTTTCCCCAATTTCAAGAAAAAAAGAACATTGGTGCAGTTGTATAAATATGAAAAAACTTTAAAAAAAGTTTTTTAGCTGTCTGATGATTTCTATATGCTTTGTTCTGGATTCTTTATCAAAACATTCAGTAATTGAAACTCTGAATTAGGGTAGTCATGATCCCTAGTAGAAAAGTCATGGAAGCCTAGTAGGGACTGTAAGTTAGAAGCCGGAGAGAAAAGAAATCTAATTCTAATCAAAGGATTAGAATCCTGTGAAATACATTTCACAGTATTTAAAAACATCACTGAATCTATCTCAACAATTTACAACTTTATATTTTGGCTGCACATCTGTGCTGCAGATCAAGGATCAGATAAATGGTGACTCCAAAGCAACAGTTTGGAGAGGACTTATTATTCCACTAGCTTTACTTCATGGCAAAGCACACGGCAAAAACCCTCTCAAAAAGTGATCAGAGTTGTTTCCTCAATCACAGTAGAATTTTACATTAATTGATTATTCTCTGCTAATAATAATAAACTTATTCAGAAGAGTAGGGAAATCTTATTAGTTTGATCCTGACACTTTCATAAAACATTGCCAAATATATTTTCCTGCGTCGGCCAGAGCAAAGTCTCTTTCAGAAGTTCTTGTCAGACTCTGTCAGGTTTTGTTCAGAGCCCAATCATAACAATGTTGGAGCAGCACAGTTAATGCTGCCTGCTTATCTACATAACAGCTCCTCTGCTGGAGGCTCCTCTCTGATCCCAGCACTACCTCCCACACCAAAAAAAAATACGCAGCCTTGGAGGAGGGCAGATGTTGTGTGCAGAGCTCCTTAATAATGATAAAATACAGATAATATCTGCTCTAGTCAAATCTGCCTGCAAGAAATATTTCTCTCTCCTGTAGGATGTCTCAGCTCCTGCCACCTCCTCTGCAGCAGCCACAGCTGGCATCTGGCATGATAAGAAGCACAAGCTCACTGACCATACGAACTCCCTCTGCCAGTAGGCCCCTGATAAGAGAATTTGGCACAAGCCCTGGTCTAAATCAAACCCATTATGTTGAGCTACTGCTGCATAGCTCCAATGGCCTTTATTGAAATATAGTAAAATGAAGCCTTTATGTTCTCCCCCAGATTGCATGGTCACAAATTATCCCAAGTCCAGCTTCACACAGGTTACAATTTTCCCAGTAGAAATAAGCCTTTTTCAATAAATTTTCCAACAATAGTGCTTCCTAAGCCTGGTCATACTTTTTTTCTCTAAATATAGAAAAAACTAATTAGTCTTAGAAGCTACACTTCTGAGCTTCTCAGTAACATTAAAAAAAAAAAAATTAAGTGTATGATACGCCCTTGCTCAGTCTAAAAGGTTGACTAAATGCTTAACTTTGGAGAGCAAGTTTTTTATCTAAGCTAACCACAAATCAGATAAATTCTTTTCTTTAAAAAGTTCTGCTGGAAACAGAAACATTGTTGTTGGAAAGGTATTTTATACTCTTTGACTTCTAAAAAATTTCCCTGAAAGGGTTTTCAAAGAATGTTACTCTCTTTATAACAATGAATTACAGTTTAATCAAGGTGGGACATCAGTGATAGGAATGAGAGGACTTTAAAAGGTTTATATTGTTTGTTCCAACTTCAGGGGCCAAAAGGTTTTGATAATGCTTTATTTTGTTTTCTATCACCCACCAGACCTCCTCTAGAGGGAAAGTTTTTATCTGCAGTGATCAGTACAAGGAAAGAGCTTTACTTACCTGCCCATGACATTTATTTTCCCAGCTGGCTGGAGACAGCAGAGTTTAGCTACTGAGGTTGCGTGCCTAAACTGGTTGGGAAAGAGAGAAAATACTGTTAGCTGTGATAGTCTTAGGCTGGAATTGACTCTCTGTTGAAGCTAGAATTTTAAGAGAAATGGTGGGAATTATGAGAGAGCCACTGCAGATTTTCAAAAGGTACCATTTCAACTACAAAACAGAGGTATAGAATTTCAGGGAATGTACTGCCAAGACCCTTCATTTTTACAGAATGATAATTTAAAGAAAAAGATTTCAAACAACTGGGTGAACTATGATGAAGTATCTGATAATTAATTGGTGAGATCATAGATAAAAAATATCCATAGAATAACCTCTGCCAGAACATGAAAGGCATTACAATGTGTGATCATCTTGTGAGAAAAATATCTTGACTTTTTCAGAAACCCCTAATGCTCCTAACTTTATAGACATCTATCACCATTCAGAAAGGCTGTAAGATGTACCCCATTGTGATTTTCATTAAAGTCTCTTTTTGTGTCCATTAAGGCCCTGAAATCTGATACCAAAGGCCTGTAACAAAAGCAATAGGGTCTGTCACAGTCAGGGTTAACTTCAGAAAAATAACCTGTTTCAGAAAGAATGTGAAAGGAGAACAAATACCTGATTAAATACTGTTCAAAGGATACTTCACAAATAAAGAAAAACCTGAAAAAACCTAATAAGGTCAGTAATGGCAGAGAAATCAGGTAAGTCTTTGCAGACATAAGTTTATTGCCATTCTAACCACCACATAGATTAGACATTATGATTTTATAAATTGCAAAATACATTAGTCCTACCATAAAAAAAATATTCTAGTGCTGAGGAGACTGTATTTTCTGAATTAAAATATATTTCCCAGGTTACCAGTTCCAAAGACCTTAGTTCAATTATTAGGTATACTATTAGGTATAGTCCAACCAATACAGAGGCCACCCCAGAGTCATTAGAGTAAAGGCACTGCTCTCAGTTGTCCTATTTCTAAATAGACCCTGAGCCAAAATCCCAAACAAACAGCCTCCACAGGAGGTCCTTAAACAAGATGAGAATCTTATTTTGTGTAAAACACAGATGTGAGAACACTACTGCCAGGCTTTTTTATAGATCACCCATGACTATGGAAGTTGCTTCTGAAATATCTGTGAGTGTTCTTTGAAAGGTCTTGGCTGAGCAATATCTAAGGAACAATTCTCTCCCTTAGTGTTACTGCCATGGAGGAGATCCCCATGGGACAGGAGACAGCAGGGGCAGGGGCCAGGCTGTGTTCTGCAGCACAGGGCAGCAAGACATACCCACAGTGAGAGCCAGGGACAACCAAGAGCTCAGATCAAAAGGAAACACAGTGGTAATGAGTGAGACAGACAGCTCTGGGTGTGCCCACAGTGACAAAGAAGGGCTGAGGGAAAGCCAAGCTACAGATCCAGGGGATCCATGGCTGGGCACAATCACATCTGTAACTGGGATGAACAACAGCTGACCTCTACAGCTCAGACAGGAACCAAACACCCCTGAACCATGCCTAAATAATCCTCCTCACTCATGGATGAATGTGGAGGTTCCAGGGGAGGTTGTTTAGGCTCTTTAAGGCTTACTAGTGCACTTAATTACTTTCTTTATATACCACTTCTTTTCTTAATTTTTCAATCCTTAACACATTATTTGAATATTCTTGGATATAATTTTGTGTTACATAGATACTTGTATAGATCCAACATATGACTTGATTTAATTTCAGTGAGAACTCTGAAGAAACCACATGCTTCTGCTTATGAGGTCTTAAAAAAGTGGTTCACAGTAGGAGATCCATGCAGCAGATTGCTTTCTAAAGGGTGAGATAAATCCAAATAACGTTTATATCGCTTGGTATTTCAACCAATGAGATCATAAAATGGAAATTGAAATCAACTTTTATGTTGTTGGTTAATTTTCTACTGATACCATGCTCTTCTGTGAATTTCACATAATTCAAAAAGACTGTTTGTAAGTGTCTTAACTGGATAGGTTTTAACAGACATTTTTAAGTCTTAATTTTTAATGCATGTTTTCTCTTAATGCAATTCAAAATTATATAAAACTAATCAGTGCCTTTTAGTGTCATCAGATCTAATTTCCTTTAATTACACTTGTGAAGTCATTACTAAATTTAGCCCATGAATGTAAGTAAAAATGAAATGTAATGTCTTGTCAATCTTACATTATCAGTTGTAACAGGTATGTGTGTAGCCATCAGAATTGGTTAAAAATGTGCTCAGGGTGGAGGGATTTTATTTCAATTCCTTTTGAACTTCACTGCAACAAAACAAATTTGAGAATATAACTCTGTCATCTTCACCTAAATTTTAATCTATTTCCAGATGGAATAACTCAAAACTAACTGACCTTTATAGCATTTTGTTTATGAATGTAAAACTGTATACACATATGCAGTCTTACCAATACACACACACACATGTATGCTCTGACTCAATCAGGTTTAAAACCAAATTACTCTTTGCAAAGCCTGTTTTCTCAGCCTTCTTAGCTGTCCACCACCAAAATTCTCTACTATAACAAAAATCCTCTGTGCCTACTTAATTCATGTGCATATTTTTATGCAACCCATACTTTAATGGGTGTGTTATGCCTTTGTGTTTCTGTAAAGCTCTGATATGCAAAGAATAAACTGCATGATATTTCTGATGTCCAGACATAAATCCCCATAGGTTTCTTAAGAAATTCTCTCTAAAGAAATGATGTGATGGATGGAACTCATAGTAAAGTGTGGTGCTCTATCTTTTTTACTTTAAGTAAGGAGCTGAATATTTTTTCCTGCTTAAATGCTTTTATTAGTGTGTTTGCTTCCACGTGGTATCTGGGATTTATATCTTTTCCCTCAGTGCCTTATATTATTCAAATATTTGGGTATATAGCACTTTAATATAAAAAACTTAATAGAAATTTTATCCAATGCAAAACACATTAAAAAAGTCACAATTCATATATTCATAAATGCAGATCTGTTGAATTTGTTAGCTAAATTACACAGAAAATTCATTACTGCAGCATGTGATGTCTTAATTAGATTCAGCAATTGTCAGGGTAGATATTTCTTACCTCTAAGAGGGCTAAAATGACTCTAAGACTGGGATTTTATTATTCTGTACACAGTACGACTGAGATAGAGAACTAAAATTCTCTTAATTTTCCATAATAAGTGATATTTAGGCACTTTTTAGTTCCTAGTGTCTTTTATATTTTAAAGACCTATGCAATTATATCCATTGTGGCTTTGATATTTGGGTACTTCAGAACAAAAATACCTGTGAATACTTGTGACTTGCTAATGTCAATTACCAGTTGGAAAACATGGGAAATTATTCCAGGGCTTTGCTGCAGTTGGAACATATTAAACAGAAGTTTGTCTAGGTCCTATTTCTTTCATTTCTAATATGAGAAACTAACACACTGATATGCAGAGTTCCTGAACATGTAACTCTTATCAGGCTTGTTCAGGCACATCACCTTTGAAGACCTGACATTATCTACAGAAGGCAAAGAGACAGAATACTGGGAGCTTGGAAGGCCTACACTAACTTAGTGTCATATAAACAAAAAATATCTCAGTGTCACAACAACAGTTATCTGTGGGATTTCTGAAAGATACGAACATCCGAGAAACAAGTGGATTAATAAACAAGTTGAAGTTTAATTACCATATAATAAAAAGATTTCTCTGGGTTTGATTATATAATCACTTCAGTCTTGATTAGATTTTTGTATAGATTGTGCTTTATTAATCAGAATGAGACTGTTAGAAAAGAATTAGAGTTTGTTCAATTTACAAATTAGATATACTTCATAATTTAATATGCATAAGGATCATCGCTGTATACTGAAACTCTTGAAAAGAGAGGATTACAAGATGAATCATTTTAAGAGTTTATAGAAGATATTTGAGAGAGCTTATATAAAAGGAAGGCTTCATTTAATTGGAGGAAAGAAGGGAGTTTTGGTGCATATGTGACTTTGTACAAAAAGTCTATCCCAGCAGGATAGTGATACCCTTAAGAACTTCAGTTTAATATCAGTCTTATCAGCATAATTGATTATTTACAGAAATACTGTGTGTATCAATTATAGATAAGAGGACCACAAAATGAAGAAAAATATCTTGTATACAAATGTCCACTGTGCAGACATAACATGCAGGTTTTTTTGCTGCTTTTGCAAAGCTATTCTGTTATTACAGGAAGAGCTCTCTTTGCAGCATTCATAATACTAACTGTATTTGAAGATTGCTATTTTCTGTCTAGCAAAAAAACCCCAAACATGTGGGTACAGGGAGAATTTCTTGTAAGAATTTACTCAGGCTTTTATTCTTTCCCATAAACTCCAGAGCAAGGGGATCCTTCCTTTAATCCTTTAAGGTTTTTGCATAGGCTCTAAAACAATCAGTCAGAGATGCTCTTGTTGTCTTTTGAAATGGAAAATTGGATATATAACCACTTATTAACCTTTACAAACTGAAGAAACGTTGTGGTTATGGCTGCTTATTTTCCTGTTCTTTCACAAAAGGTACTGAAAAGGGATCTTAGGGTGACTGTACTCAGAGGAGCAGATTATGAATTTATTGTCCTTCCATTGAAAACAAAAGTTTGTTGACTTACTGGGAAAAAAAAGTCATAACGTTTCTTAAGAGACAAGTCTGCTGCCAGTTTTATGTAAAAACAAGCTATGATAATAAAATGCATCTTGAGAAATGGATTGGAACTAACCAGTTTTAGACAAACAAAAATTCAGAAAAATTACTGTACTGATTAGTGAAAATAGAACTATTGGTAAAAAACAATTCTTAAAAAGGTTAACACACTTATATGTTTGTTTGACCTTCTTGGAGCTTTCACTTGTGACTGACCTAGCTCACAGCTGAAATTCAAGACATCTTCAAGACTGCATTGTCTCTTTGAATCTTTGAACACAATGTTTGGTACCATGAATGTTATTACATGAGGGGTGTAGAGCTGTTGAAGTAAGTCCAGAGGAGGAGAGCAAGATGGTCAGAGGGATGGAGCACCTCTCCTATGAGGAAAGGCTGAGACAACTGGGATTGTTCAGTCTGGAAAAGGGAAGGTGATGGGGACACCTCATTGCAGTGAGGGGATCCAACAAGAAATGGCCTGGAGTGATAGGAAAAGGGGCAATGGCTTCAAACTGAAAAAGAGTAGGTTTAGATTAGACATTAGGAAAAAAATCTTCCCTGTGAGGGTGGTGAGGCACTGGCACAGATTGCCCAGAGAAGCTGTGGCTGGCCCATCCTTGGAAGAGTTCAAGGCCAGGTTGGATGGGGCTCTGAGCAACCTGGGAGAGTGGAAAGTGTCCCTGTCCATAGCATGGAGATGGAACTGGGTGATCTTTAAGGTTCCTCCTAATGCAGGCCATTCTATCATTCCATGATATATCAAAAGAGTAATGTAGAAACTCAGAGACATAAAAAAGAAGAGAGACTTCCATGTAAAATTTTTTCATGGAAAAAACCTAAAAATGGATCTAGAGTACAGAAAAGAGGCCAAGGCAAAGATAAATACATACACTACTTTAATGAAAATTCAAGAGCTTCAGTTTTGATGAGGAAAATGCACAGTGTAGTGAAAAGTTACAGCAAATCTGGTGATATTAGGATATGAATGGATAATATTTCCTTTTTCTTGTATGCATGCACAAAAGGGGAAAACAAATAATCTTATAAGATACAAATTGTTATCAGCAAATAATATAGTACAATAAAACTTAAAAATAGGGTCCATATGAAGAAATTTAGCTCTGTTCAACAATTTACAGTGGAAAACACAACAGAAGTGGGTCTAAGGCCAGTTAGCTTTAGCTAACTCATTAGAGTAAGCCAAAAAAGATAACTTTAGTGTAAATCTCCATTGAATGACTGAGGTCCACCCATAGGATTATTTAAATAAATAATTTAAATTATTTATTTAAAAGAAAAAATTACCACTATTTTCTGTAGATATTTTATAAAAGTAATGACAATACTTATAATATTGAACCGTGCAGAGCTAAAGGAAAAATGGAAACCAGTAGGGCTGGTTTCCCAGCTACAGGAGCTGGGAAGCTACGGAAGTTTGCACTTAGAGTATGCAAGAGAATCAGGGTATCTCCACCATTCAAGTAGGAATAAACTCACATAATCTTATGAATAACAATCCACAGTATTACTTGTCGTGACTAAAGAAGCAAAGTGGAATGTGCTGCTGATTCATGAGAGAACCTCCCAACAGATTGCCCTAAGTTTCTAGAAAGCTTCATATCTTGGACAGGAAAATTACTTCAAATTTCTGGTTGTTAATTTGCACCTTGTGCCATTTTGTTATTAGTTTGATGTATCAGAGAATTTTTACTGGAACTTTCCTGCATTTCATTATGACTTTCTTGTCAATCCCGTGTTTTAGAATCACCACCCTGTCAGTTTTGTCCATTTCTTTTTCTAAATACTTTTAGAGCATTACATGGAAAACTCTTTACAGTTGGAATAGATTAATTAATATGAACTACCTCTGCTGATCTTATTGATATGACCTTATGACTTATTTTTTTAAATTGAATGTTATTTAGTGCAGGTGTCAATAGGTAGCCTACATATGTTTTGAGGACAGATTTTTTAACTTATGTCAAATACTTTCTATGATGTGCATCTTTGCAAGAGCAAAGGGTATACGGTGCCTCTTAGAAGTTAGTCCCTAATAAGGTAAATGTGTGGCTGTTTTTTGTAAAATAATGTGTGTGAGTGTGTGTACGTAGTCTGTGCTCAACTAACATTAAAAATATAAACTGTTTATACTGTCCCTCAAAGCTGTCATTTAGAAGTTATTCATCATCAAACAGATTTTGTCCTCTGGAACTCAGAAAGAAGAGATGATTCCAAACATTTTTGAAAAGTCCTATAATTATTTTCATGTCGTTTCTGTATTATAACATCATAACCCACACAAACTGCTCTGCTGCCAGTTTTCTTTCATCCTCGAGTTTTTAGATTACTAACATCATTACTAACATTAACTATATTATTCTGAGGAATTTTGTTTTGTTCTAGTTTATAACAAGAAACATTCTTTGCCTGAACAGCATTAAAATGACTTTGTGTGTTGCGGACCACATATGTAAAAGGAATGGAAATCAGATATGATCATTCTTACTATGAGTGACATAAGAGTTGCTTTATTAATGATTGCAATTTTTATTAACAAGAAACAATAAAAAAAAAATTCTAATTGAAATCTTCTTTGCCCCCTAGGAAAATTAAAGGCATTATCCAATATGAGAGGGATTCAGAATCTTTGCTCATATACAGAAGACATGACAGAACAATAGCATGGAGCCTTGCTTGAGACATATGAAAACAGGAAATAATAAAGTTAGAAAAATATATATATTTTTTGTAAAAATTCTTTCTATATTGAATCCTTGTATAACACCAGAAAATTAATCTGTTATGTTTGTTAGTTGAATGTATCTGACATGTAGTTTTTCTTGCAGAGGTAATTGGGCATTAATGAATTCAGTTCTTTTACTACAAAATATGTCCTTAGTTGATCCCTGTCATGAAAGGGATAGTGCAGAAGGTCTCTGTTTCCTCAGAGGGTACTTAAAATTGCTGTGGAAATTTTGTTGAACAGGTTTTGATGTCTGATTGTGGAAGATGAGAAATGCACCACAGGTGAACTGACTGCTCCTGTCAGGAACACTTCCATGTTTACCTTTTCTTTGCCCTTAGTTTATTTTTAGTATCTGACAAAGTGCCTGCAATGAAGAACAGATGATCTTAGAAAAAGTGACTATGTCCCTATTAACAACAGAATAAAAAGACTCAAACCTTGCCCAAGCTTTCTGTAACTTTTTGAATTGGTATTGCTCATCAATGTAAAGCCAATTGAAACTAATGGAATTACTTGTGGACTTGTGGACTGAGACTTTAAATAATACCTAGAAAAGTAAAGATGGGACCCCCTTGAGTTGGAATAGCATACTATAAGTACCATAAGAAAAAAGAAATTGAAAAAGAAAGGTCTTAAAAATAAACATCCATAAAAAACTTGAGCTATTATATAAAAACTGATGCAGGTGTTATTTTATTAAGCATAGACAACAAAAACTAGTAAATCATAAAATTAACACTATAGAATTATTAAATTGCAATTAAACTATTTTTTTCTCTATTTTCTTCAAATATTTTTTTTTTCCAAATACTTTGTGAAATTCTCCCTTAAATTCATAACTAAATTACTTATTGACAGAATTTAACTTTTCTTTTTCTTAGCACCTCCTTCCAAATTAAAGTCACATTTTGTTTTTTGTTTTTCCTCATAAACTGTGCCTCCCGAGTCTTCTATTGCTGCTCTCAGATTTTCATTTATTATGTTCGTTTTTTCTTTATAACAATGATCACAAGTGGGCGTTGCATTTTATCATGGCCATTTAATGACCACAGTGTGTCATTTCACCACGCAGTTTACCTAAAATGTGGAAGCTTTTTTAAGAAAAAAAAGCTGATCTTATCTCCAGCCTCTCTCTTTTACCTCTACTTGGTATATTTTGCAAATATTACACGTTGTTAGCTACAAGTCATTTTTGCTCCTTAAAGGTTGTGTTTTCATTGCATACTGGCAAGACAACTCAAAAAATGAGGAAATTAAAGTAATAATACTGCTGTTTAATTACATATCTAATTAAAATAGAAATTAATTTGCAGTTTTGAAATTGACTTTGCAAGCCTTAAAAAACTCAAGCAACCCAAAACCAACAGAACAAAACAAGCCCCCTGCCAAAACCCTTAATTAAAAAAAAAAAAAGCCAGAATAATAAACCTCTGCATGACTGGAAAATTATTTTCATTTTTCCTGGTTTACACAAAGTGTAAGCAGTACTTTATACCTGCAAACACAAGTCCATATTGGGAGACAGAAATTCACATAACCACAACAGCCTCATAAATGCTTCTTTGGTAGGTTCTTTGCTTCCTTTTCTCTTTTTTCTTGTGAATATGCTAGGAAAGCAGCCTTACCTTACTCACATTGCAGGACACCATGCCATTCTGAGCTAGACTGGATAACAATGGTCACTTACAAAAAGCCCTCTTGTTTCAGTTATGCTGGAAAAAAAAACACAACAGGGTGGTTGGATTAGATGATTTTAAAGGTCGTTTCCAAGCCAAACCACTCTATGATTCTGTGTTTAGTGGAGAAAGCAAAGGCAGGGAAACAGAAGGTTTTTGTAACTCTGGCTGAATGGAGATTATTTTCCCCACAGCAGCCCTCGGAGTGCTGGGCTTTGTGTCTGTAGGCAGAAAGGTGTTGAGAGCACACAATGCTTTTGGCTGCTGCTGGGCAGCACTCCCATCAAGGCCATCTCCCCAGCATTCCCCCTCACACCCACCACTAGGCTGGGTGTGGGCAAAACACTGGGAGGCAACCTAGCCAGGGCATCTGGCCAAAGCTGGCCAAGGGGATATTCCATACCACAGGATGCCTGTTTGGCAATGAAAGCAAACAGAAAGGAGGAGAGAAGAGGGAGACGTTTGTTATTTGCAATGTTTGCCTTCCAAAACAACTTTGTGTGATGAAGCCCTGCTTCCTGGGAAGCGTCTGGACATTGCCTGCCACTGGAGGAAGAGAATAAAATCTTTTGTCTCCCTTTTCTTCCATGTGTGCATCCTTTCTTTTTGCTCCATTAAATTTATTCCTCTTCACCAATGAAGTCTTTTCCATCTTATTTTTTCCCCCACCCTGTCCTGCCAAAGAGGGGAGGCATACGATGGCTCAGTG
The DNA here is from genome assembly GCA_013400515.1 of Erpornis zantholeuca. Taxonomy (NCBI): domain Eukaryota; kingdom Metazoa; phylum Chordata; class Aves; order Passeriformes; family Timaliidae; genus Erpornis; species Erpornis zantholeuca. The sequence goes on along the minus strand of VZTN01013218.1, from coordinate 45,163 downwards.
GGCATGGGCTGTGTCTGTGTCTGTGTCTGTGTCTGTGTCTGTGTCTGTGTCTGTGTTTGTGTCTGTGTCTCTGTGTCTGTGTCTGTGTCTGTGTCTGTGTCTGTGTCTGTGTCTGTGTCTGTGTCTGTGTCTGTGTCTGTGTCTGTGTCTGTGTCTGTGTCTGTGTCTGTGTCTGTGTCTGTGTCTGTGTCTGTGTCTGTGTCTGTGTCTGTGTCTGTGTCTGTGTCTGTGTCTGTGTCTGTGTCTGTGTCTGTGTCTGTGTCTGTGTCTGTGTCTGTGTCTGTGTCTGTGTCTGTGTCTGTGTCTGTGTCTGTGTCTGTGTCTGTGTCTGTGTCTGTGTCTGTGTCTGTGTCTGTGTCTGTGTCTGTGTCTGTGTCTGTGTCTGTGTCTGTGTCTGTGTCTGTGTCTGTGTCTGTGTCTGTGTCTGTGTCTGTGTCTGTGTCTGTGTCTGTGTCTGTGTCTGTGTCTGTGTCTGTGTCTGTGTCTGTGTCTGTGTCTGTGTCTGTGTCTGTGTCTGTGTCTGTGTCTGTGTCTGTGTCTGTGTCTGTGTCTGTGTCTGTGTCTGTGTCTGTGTCTGTGTCTGTGTCTGTGTCTGTGTCTGTGTCTGTGTCTGTGTCTGTGTCTGTGTCTGTGTCTGTGTCTGTGTCTGTGTCTGTGTCTGTGTCTGTGTCTGTGTCTGTGTTCGTGCCTGTGTCTGTGTCTGTGTCCCTGTCTGTGTCTGTGCCTGTGTCTGTGTCTGTGCCTGTGCCTGTGTCTGTGTCTGTGTCTGTGCCTGTGTTTGTGCCCATGTCTGTGTCTGTGTCTGTGTCTGTCTCTGTCTCTGTCTCTGTCTCTGTGTCCCTGTGTCTGTCCCTGTCTGTGTCTGTGTCAGTGTCTGTGTCCCTGTGTCTGTCTGTGTCTGTGTCTGTGTCAGTGTCTGTGTCTGTCCCTGTCCGTGTCTGTGTCTATGTCTGTGTCAGTGTCTGTGTCTGTGTCCGTGTCTGTGTCTCTGTCTGTGTCCCTGTGTCTGTCCCTGTCTGTGTCTGTGTCAGTGTTTGTGTCAGTGTCTGTGTCTGTGCTGGTGTCTCTGTGTCCATGTCTGCGTCTGTGTGTGTCCCTATCTGTGTCTCTCTGTGTCTGTGTCCCTATCTGTCCCTGTCCGTGTTTGTGTCTGTGTCCCTGTGTCTTGGTCCCTATGTCCGTGTCTCTGTCTGTGTTTCTGTCTGTGTCCCTGTCTGTGTTTCTGTCTGTGTCTCTGTGTCTGTGTCAGTGTCTGTCTGTGTGTGTCTGTTTGCAGTGTCTGTACCAGCAGCCAGTTGGGCTGCAGGACTCTGGGGGCTTATATGTTCTGCTGAAACCTATTAGGGGGACTGAAGGTTTTGTACGGACCACGTGTGGAAGTCCAGTTACAGGAGGAAGCCCTGTTGTACATGTGAATATATTTCTGACTAAATGAACTTCATCCTGATCAGACAGAGAAAGGCACGGGATGAGGCCACTGGTGCAGTCTGTACTTGTGCCAAGTGCTGTGTTTTCTCTCTTTGGTCATCTGTGTGGCCAGCCATGTGTACATGTATATTTTATGTGTGTGCCATGGTGAAGCCCTCTGCCTGGAATTAAAATGCTATCTGAAATTACCTCCTTCCAAGCAACCTATATTCAAATCTCACCAGTGAGGATATGTTGCTCAGAGGTCTAGAAGCGTAAGAAAGAGTCTCTCTCCAGATTCCTTCAGTTGCAGATGTGCCACCATAGCAGAAATTAATTTTGAAAGTCACCACAAGTCCACAAAATGAGTACACAGATATGTAGCTAGCTTGCTTGTTAAACACTCATGTGAGACACCTGCATTTTGACTCTCATGATGATGCTGTGTCCTGCATGATCTAGAAATTTAATAGTGCCTGTACACTGCTGCTGACATGCTAACTGAAATAAAAGATCTCAGGAAAAAATTCATTGTGAGTTTTTGGTGTCACTTTTACGGATCTGTTTAGAATATATCTGTATGGGCGAGTAAGCTTTTCAGTTTTGTCTGTGAAAATATGGAAAAACGTTGAAACTTCACCAGGGAGGTACCATAGCCTTAGGGGAAGGGTTCCAAACCAAACATTTCTAGCACTCTGTCATGAGAGGCAAAATTAATGACATTTGCAGTAAACTTCTAATTTTGCTTCAGCTTATTATATCAAAATTCTGTCACAGCCAATAGATAACAGACCATGGATGTAGAATCAAGAATATCTTGCTAACACAACTAATGTGTTACTACTTCCATAATCTGAAGTGTCAATACAGAAAAGCCTAAGTAATAATACAGCTTAAATGTTATACAAAAACCAGCCCTCAACCTACAATCTACTCCTCATGTTGGGGTTACTCCTTCAGTGTCCCTTTGGATTTTACAGTCAATACTGAAATCCTCCTCAAGAATGTGGGCCAGGACAGGGTGGAGACAAGTCACCAACACACTGAAGTCTTCACTAGAAGTAGCTGATGCTGCTGGTGGGCTGGCTTTCTTCTGAGTCCTGGGGGTTGCCTCGGATTTCTTTTTATACATTTTCCCATCCTCACCTGCTTGCTTCCCCCTGCTCCCAGGGAAGAGCAGAAAGCTGCCATAGAGATACCCCAAATCCCTAGGGGCTGTTTGTCCAGCTAGGACTGCCTGGGGCAGTCAGTGCCTTTCCCACCAGGACTCACCACAGCCTGACAGCTGCACCTGGCAGTGGCAAAACCATATTTACAGCCTGTGAGCTGCTCTGGCTTCAGGTTATAAGCTGGTTTGAGGCACAAATTGGTTCATATTTCGCCTTTCAATTAACATATATCAAAGTTCATACAGCATTTGTATTTGCATTGTTTACCTGTATGTGGCTTTAAAAGGTTTTAATTCCTCTCAGAATATTAAACCTATTTATATAAAAATTATTTAGCCTTCTTTATGGATATAAAATGACATGTAAAAGAATGCAATAGTGTTGTAGTTCCTTAAAATTATTTTGGTTTGGTTATTGTGTCTTGAACTGCTAATAAATTAGCTGCTCATTTTTCTATGATGGTAATAGATCAAGTCAGCTCAGGTTATGTTAACAGGCACCTAAAACAATACCAGGGAGACAAATGGAGTCACACTGATTTGGCTTTAGAATGTGAGCCAAGTATAGAAAAAAATTGGCTGCAAGAGTTTAGCCTTTTCCTAACAGTGAACATAAAATTTAAAGGGTCAGTAATTGTGTTTTCATACATGCACAACATCTGATATAAACCTACTTACCATGTCAAGTTGTAACATCATCTGTTATTAATTGTACTGTCAGAATTCTGGAACATAAGTATAGAAATGCTTCAAATTTGCAAATTTAGGGAAAATCTGAGGTCTCAAATATGTAAATAAAAACATAGGGAACAGTAATACAGGAAGTAAAATTCATAGAAATATTACTGGTTTAATATGTTTGCATTAAAAATATGTTATTGTGATTTTAAAATTAAGAAAGAAAGATCTTTTTCAGATGCAGTATTTGGAATGTCTCAGAGAGAGGCATTTGATTTGGCAGGAGACAAATGGACATGAGGATTGTAGTTTTTACTGATCCAAGACAAAGATTTCTGGCTGCAGGCAGAGCAGTCCATTGGTAATTTCACACCATGCTGTGTTTACACATAAATTTCTAGCTTTGCCTCCTTTGACTGTTTTATGAGAATTCTTCCATGTTCTAGCTCACAAATATACATCAAACCAATACACTGAAAAGAGACAGACTACGCAAACTGATTCTGATATTGCCTTTTATTATTCCAAAGAATAGACACAAATCGTGCAAACACAGGGACTCTTGAAGCTTCCACCATCAGCCAGATGGCTGCATTGCTATTATTCACTCATCTCTCCTAAAGCACATGCGATCTCAGAGGCTCAAAGATTCAATCATTATTCAGGAAATGGTGAATGTCTTGGGGGTGCTCGAGGTTTCTTTGCAGCCTCCTCAAAATAGCTCTAAACATAACCCAGGCTTGTGCCAAATCTAAGGAGTAAATTAAATAGTGGAATAGTAATAGGAAAAATATTTGGTCCATCCTAAATTAACCAAAAGTATTTCTTTAACAGAACTACATTACATGTTTGTCATGTTAGACAATGAACACCCATCTGTGTCAAGGGTGTTATCTCCATTCAAAACGGAATTAATGTATTTTGAAGAAAGATGCACTACTACTTGCTATAAAAAATATTTCTAAAGGGAAAAAAATTAAAATAATCAATGACAACATATTCTGTACACTTGATAGGAAGCTGCATTCTGGACTTACAGATTCGACTGGACTGCATTTATTTCATTTTGTTTTTCTCTGCCTCTGAACCGGTTTCTGAAGGAAGTGTCAACATCTGTCTCTGCATTCGGGCCCCCCGTTATCCCCGATAGATGTGAGGAGGCAGGGTCACACACAGAGATAACACGAGTGCCAGCAGCTGTAACACAGAGCTCACCCAGGACGATGCTGTGAGAACCCAAATTTATTCAACAGCTCCACCACGTGGTTCTGCAGCACCAGGACTGAAGCTCCCCCGTAAAAATGATTGAATGGCTAAAAACCACGTTTGTGTTTTGAAACTGATGTCTTACTAACAGAGGAATCGAAGCTACTGCATGTGAGTTGTTAATTTTAAAGGAAAAGTAATGCCAGTGTCTCCACAGCAGTATGTTGGCTGTTATAAATTTTCAGTAATTACTCACCCATCTTGAAGACTTAGTAATCCTGGACTTCCAATAAACAATATATCTTTTTAAAGGTTTCAGGACATTACAGAGAAGGGTTCATAAAGTACTCTGAAAAAGTTTTAGGAATAAATTTATTATCACAAACCCGTTAGTTCTATGCCACATTTTTTGGTTAAAATTTTGTAGGAGAGTAATAAGAGTGATGCTTTTCTTAAGCAATAGCCCCTACTTCAGTAATGCTATTAAGAAGTATCTTTTTTCAAGTCACAGTATATTTTCTGTAACTGCTTTAAATTACTTTTTTTAGCCTCCTAAGATGACAATCACAAGAAAAATATTAAGTACATATAGCAAATATTAAGTACATGTCTACGAAAATAGAATTAATTTTAATATAATAGGAAGACCTATTGCGTTTCACACAGACCTATTACATTCACACAGAATGGGGAACTTTGAAATATTCTGTCCCATATCATAGAATCATAGAATGTCTGGACCCTAGATATGAAGAGGCCTTAGAGATTACTCAGTTCCAACTCCCTTCCATGGGCAGGGACACCTTCCACTATCCCAGGTTGCTCAGAGCCCAATCCAACCTGGCCTTGAACTCTTCCAAGGACAGCCCAAGCACAGGTTCCCTGGGCAACCAGTGCCAGGGCCCCGCCATCCTCACAGGAAAAACTTCTTCCTAATATCTAATCTAAACCTGCTCTCTTTCAGTTTGATGCCATTCCCTTGTCCTGTCACTCCAGGCCCTTGTAAATAGTCTCTCTCCATCTTTCCTGTGGGCTCCCTTCAGGTGCTGGAAGGCCACATTTAGGTCACCCCAAAGCCTGCTCTTCTCCAGGCTGGACCATCCCAATTCTCCCATCCTTTCCTCACAGCAGAGCTGCTCCACCCCTCTGATCACCTTGGTGGCCTCCTCTGGCCTGGCTCCAACAGCTCCATGTCCTTCCTGTGCTGGGAGCCCAGGGCTGGATGCAGCACTGCAGTAAGTTGTAAGGCAGCAGCAACAACACCATCTCTCAAGAGGGGAGAGAAGTGAAGGAGGACACTTATTGTAGTGACAATGTCTGGAATAAAAGCCATTGAAGGTTTTAAATAAACAGAGGCACCCTTTGCAGTACATCCTGTGCTATTTGATAGACAGTTTGAGGAAGGGGATAAGCTAACAGGAGGCAGGATGTGCTCTGGGCCCTGCTGTGCTTATCCATACACTGAGAATTATTAAAATGTGGGTATTGAGTGGGATGTGTGCAGAACTGTGACACAACCATCTTGTGCAGTAAACGTATTTGAGCAAAGGACTTTTAAGTGCTAAAATTCCAATGGTTCTATTTGCTTTCTTCCTTAAATGTGTTAAGCTAGATAATAGGCCAGTTAATAAATCATATTATATCTATTGCAGCACTGCAATCTCTGAGCTGCACAGTGTATTCCTTTGTGAATAGCCAGGAAAAAGTTCCAAGCATGGCTAGATGGAAAGCAACCTAAGCTAAATCTATCATTGATATGACACTACCAATTACAGTTAAAAAAAGAGTGGTTTTTGAGTGAGAGATTCACATAGCCCAGTGTTCTGATGCCCTAACTGGAAAGAAAGGCAGGAATGCATAAATACATACAGCATCATCAAATTATTGCCCAATTAAAAGAGATGGTAGAATCATGTGCACTTCTTGCTTGTATTCTATGGTAAGTATTCCTACACCAGAAATATCCTCAAAGCACAGCATGTGGCTAAATAAAATTGTTGCTCATAAACAAACAGTAAAATATATCAAAATAAATTTCCAAATGTGATTTGTGTTAAATACCCCCGCAAATAGAATTAAGTTCTTCAAGCACTGAACAGCCTTAACTTGATCCATGGAAAGATACAGTTGTGCAATCCATTAAAGTCTTAAACAGCACAGTCTGATGTATGAATGCATTTTTCCTAAATCCCATGCAGTCTTATTTGTAAACAGTGATAGAAACAGTAATCAGTCTCTTACTGTAGATTGTGAATGGAGAGGCCAAAGATGTGTAAAATGCAATTAATATCAAAATTAATTAAATTTATTTGATCAAATAAATCGAAATTTAGTGTTAATTTTTTTATTAAAAAAACATATTCAGAGCTGTTATGCTGGAATTCAAATACCAGTTGTCTGCACACAAAGTAGAAGTATCCCTACATAACTGATTTTTTTCTTTAACATAAGTCTAGAATGATTCCAAATCACGGGATCTTTTTGTTCTGGTCATTGAGCTAGTTATGGGAAATTCATCCTTTTATGCACAGCATAATTTTCTTGTACTATTAAATTGTGAGTTCAGATTAAAAAAAAAAAAAGAAAATAAACCTCTGTGTTTATAAAATTAACAGAAAAATGTCCTACAGGGAGCTAGCAGGTATAGTGAAAAACTCTGGGGAAAAAATAATTATTTTTTTAAAGTGTCAAGCTCCAGTCTCTATGTACAGTTAAAGAGAAGGGACAGAACACCGACCTGACAAGGGACATGATAGCAGAGAGCAGACACTCAACTAGGCTGTAGGCAGAAAAAGACATTCACTATCTTTGAAAGTTTCTTCAACCCAGAAAATCCTGTGTTAGTAACAACAGAATGCTGGGGGGAAAGAAACTGTGCTCTTGTGGTTTCAGCCTGCAGGCAGCTGAACACCCTGCAGTCACTCCCCACCGTGTGAGCGGGAGAGAGTCAGGAAAACAAGGTAAGGAGGACAAAGGAAGGGAAAATAATAATAATGGTAAAGGAATATACAAACCAAATGGAGGAGAATGCAGTTGCTCCCCACTGGGGGATCAATGCTCAGCCCTTCCCCATGCAGTGAACTGCCACCCCCCTGCCAACTTCTCCAGGTTTATTGCTTGGCATGATGCCGTGTGGCATGAGCATATTCCTTGGGAGTGTATGTCTCTGCTTCTTCACAGCTTTTTTCTGTTTCAGGGCAAAATCAGCTCTCAGAAGGATTTGGACTATTTCTTTCCCTTTTTCAAAAACTCCTACAGTGGTGCCCCATACAGTGATGTAAATCAGATATTCTGGACATTCATCCTGTTCCACAGCACTCTGGATCAGTCCATGGGAGATGGTGGGGCTGTGTTTCCATCCCTGGGGCAGTCCCTTTTGGGTCCTTGAAGCCTCCTCTCCTGAGGTAGTCTATGCCAAGGATACACAGTCTCTGGACCAGTCCCAACAGGTTTCAGGCATTCATTTATGGTCAGGCTGATTTTAATCTCCAGCAGAGTCTGCTGTTCCTGTCATTCCAGAAATGCAGTTGGGTTCTGCCCCTGCACAGCTTGATCTCATTAGTATTGACTAGAGCCTTATGTTCCTGTGGGTTTGATGTGCCAGGCCACTGGATCCACACAGTCCAGGAAACACAGTCCAGGCTGAGCTCTTTCTCAGTTGACTGAAGTAGGACCCCTCTAGTCCTGGTCATAATACTTGTTACTTGCTTCTTATAAATACAAATAAGAAGTCCCTTTATTAAGATCAGAAGCATAATCAGCTCTTCTGCTCTGGGGAACTCTGCATGAGGAACAGTCCACAGAGATCTGAAGCAGCAGTTTTTGTGGAAGAACCCTATTTTTTGATTATTTTTCTTTGAAACTCATGTGACTCTACAATTGAGTTAGGTTTTCCATCCTGCTTCCTCATGTTCTCTTTGTGGTCACAGGGGTAAAACCACAGGCTTAGTAGGCCTGGCCAGATCCCAGTATTTTGCCAAATTTTCTATGTCTCTGGAATTGACAGGGTGACAGCATACTTTTTAAAAAATTGCTGTATTTTTCCAGACTCTGCATTTGTTTAGGGGTGACATTTCAAAATACTGGAGATGCCCACAGTTGTCCATACTGTACCACACACCCTGACACTTAAAATTATCCAGAGTTGGGGCAGATCTCTGGGTGTTATTGCTTAACGTTAAACAAGACCTTATACACATTCAGGAGACATAGAAATAGGAACATCTCAAGGATATTCAAAATTTTCAAGAGTTATTTTAACCAGCTTGGAGAAAAAGGGGAAGGGGAAGAGGAAGGAGAGGCAAAAAATGTCCCTCCTTTTCTCTCCTATAAATTTGTTCTTGAAGGAGAGGGATGATGTCAGTGCTGAGTACAAATACCAGATTAGTCTCCTGACTAGTAATTGTATCACACTGTAAACCAGTGTTACACACATAGTACAGCAAAATGATAACCTTAATCCAGCCCCTGCAGGTGACAAAGAGCAAGTAAAGTCTTATGTAACATGATTCTGAGAATAAGCACAACTCTGAGAGCAAATAAATAAACATCATGACCACAGACTAGTAAAGGAATATAATGAATGCTTACAGCAAATTCTCTCTAACATTGTCTAGTTGGATCTGTCATTATCTCTACCCTTCATGCCCCATGTTGAGTGCCAAAAAGCACTGGTTGTGTTTAAACACTACACAGCCATTTGTTCACTCTCCCCAGTGCAGTGGAGCAGAGAATAGGAAAAAACAATCTCATGGATTGAGATAAAGAGTTAAGAAAGGGAAAATAATATTAACGATAAAAGAATATATAAATCAATGGATGCACGATGAAGCTAATCACCACCCGCTGACCGATGCCTCCGAGCAGGGAGTCACCACCCCCAGCCAGCTCTCCCCAGCCTTATCATTCAGCAGGATGCCATGTGGTCTGGGACAGCCCTTTGGTCCCTTGGGATCAGCTCTCCCAGCTGTGTCCCCTCCCAACTCCTTGTGCACCCCCAGCCCCTCCACTGGCAGGGTGGTATAAAACAAAAAGTCCTTGACTTGGGGCAAACACTGTTCCTCAACAACAACAGCATCGAGGTGCTATCAGCATTATCCTCATCTTAAATCAAAGCCACTGCACTGCTAGACATACTAGGAAGAAAACAATGCTATCCCAGCTGAAAGCAGGACAAGAGTGTCGTGAAGACTTGTTTATACTCTTATTTTTATCCATATTCATTAGCAATTTTATTTCAATAAGTCCATTTTTTTACCTTCTGCTTAGATAAGGATAGATTTTCAGATTAAAAATATTTGGGGGGGCATTGCCTTTAAGGGAAAAATGTCAATTGATCCACATTTGACAGGCTAAGCTTAGGATCCTGTTACAGGTCAACCTGAAATACATAGAGCTATGACTTTTTAAGAAGTATATACAAACAGCACCTATTTATTTCAAATGCATTGATTTTGTGAATTCTGTCACCAAAAATAAAAGCTTCCAGGCAAAACTAAAAAAGAAAATCATTACACACCCAGAAAATAAGTGTATTACTTACAAAAACAGCAGTGCTGAAGGAAAAAAATGACAATAAACAGGTTGCACTGCTCATAGTCTATGTCATATTTCAAAAGCAAAACATCATCAATATTAGTAAAAAAAAAGAAAATAAAATGAAATCATGACCTCTTAGCTTGAGAGGCTGCACTATTACAAGTTAAGCTGTGAATTGGTCAGTTATCAGATGCCTGGAAACACAGCAAAACACCAATCATCCAATTTATAACCCAGATGGAATAATTATGCAAAAATGCCTTGAAAATTATATGATTAGAGGTCAAGCTAATACATTAAAAGAATCCATATGGGCTTTAGCTCAAGGAAACAACAAGGAATGACTTATAAGTCTACAAACAAGCAGCTGAGGTGACCCACATATCAATTCAAAGTTTACTCACAAACCAAATGTGAAAATGACCTTAGCTTCATGTATCATTAAAAAGTGGATTTTCACTAACAAACAGTCTGATCTCAGCTATATGAACTGATGTAAAGTGGGATTTTTTAAACAAATTTTTGGTATAAAATGCCCAGTGACATGGAACTATAACTTCTATAGCAAGAATGCACAGCAGAAATTAGCCAGCTATAAACTGTGTATCTGCCTTCACATATACAAGCTTATTTCATTTTCAAATTCAAGACTAGTTCTCAACTTATCTCCAGCTTCAAATAAAAGACTGTAGATATATCTTTATTAAAAAGAGACAAAACAAACAAAACAAAACAATTTTCTGCTTATCCCTGCATCAGAATTCATAATATACTCCAGGAATTAAATTGTGAGGCAGAGTCAAAGGGATTAATGACAATGAGCAGATAGGGGGGAAAAATAATCAAAGGAGTAAATGTAATGAAAGAATTAAAACACTTTGTGCCAAAATTGATGATTATATCAGAGAATACTAATGAAATCAGCTGAAGTGTAAAGAAGCACCATAGAAAAATCACACAGAGCAGATGGAGTGTGTAAGCAAATCCTTGGCTTCTGAGAATCCTTGTAGAGAACGTGATGCTGGGGTGCTGCAATGTTTCACTGAGGTTATTGCAGGCTGCAGAGGCTTATATGAAATACCATGCATTTTTAGAAAAAGGATTGGCAAAATACCATTACCAGCAAAGTACTGGAAAAATGCTATCCTACCAGGAGCTTTCACCTGTCACAGGGGAATTCAGGGAGTCTCAAGAACAGAACCATTCAGTGACACAGAATTTCGAAATGAATGGCCAGGAAGGTGTGCAGGGCAGGGAGGCTGCAGTTCCCATTGCAAGGTTTCTGGTCTATGGCACACTCTCACAGTGTGCAGAGCACGAAGGAGCCCCAGAGCCCAGCTGTGAGCCCAGGCAAAGCACACTCACTCCCAACAGCTGGAGCTGTGTGCCAGCAGCCCCTAGGGCTGGTCGGATTGCTCTCACTCCTGCAAAGTGACTGACTCACCATCTCCCTCTGCGGCTGCATGACTCAATAAGCTTCTTGGGTTTGTTCTTCCCAAAGGCTTAACATCAGCTTCAACCAGGATACAATCACCTTTGCTGATGATGTTACTCAAGCCAATTTTCTGGAACCACATACGTAAGGAAGCTGTGAGCAGAGGAGTGCGTGTGAGTAATCTGCTGTCTGGTTTGTGAAAAGAATGGGGTCATGCAATGTCCCAGGGAGACTCCAAAAGCATAAGTTAGTATCAGAACTCTTTATATTACTATGCCGAAGTTTTCAATTAATTTTGATAAATTTTAGGAGTATAAATTATGTCAAAATACGTAAGGTTTTTCCCATTTCCTTGAGACACAGCCCCAGGGTGGATATTGTGTGATCAATGTTCCTTGCTGACAACCAGAAGGATTTTCAGCTCAGAAAAGTCATGATTTATGGAAAAGTAATTACATAACTAATATGGGAATAAAAAAAAAACCTCAAACCCCTTCAGTACAGGAAACTTCTTGTGGAAGAGATGTGCAAACCTCTTATTTCACACCCTAAGAGTGAGCATTTTACTTTTCAAACTTAGTTTTATCCAAATTAGGGAGTTTGAATTGCAGCAGTCCCTGACTAGCTGTCCCCTCTGGTCACAGGAAGCTCCTTCTTCACCCATCAGGTCTGGCAGGCTGTAGTCTGCTCTTTACTTCAGCCCCCCAGCTCTCTGCACTATTTTTGTCTAGGCAGGCTCTGTCATATCACAGGGCAAGAATGATCTCCCTTTTCCTTGAAGAAGGTCTACCCAATCAAGTCACCTGAATAAAATATAAGACAGTTGTGAATGAGGGGATAAAAGAAATGCTGCACTTCTGTATGTAAAATGGTTCTGAAAAACTATGTGCAGTATAAATACAATATCGATGCAGTATTCAAGAACAAGAGTTCAAGCAAAACATGAAAAATTTGCAAACTTTTTGCATTATTTCTACTTCTTTGGACCTTCATTGTAGTTTAGTCTATCAATTAAAATATATAAACTCTTTGTGTAGTGAGAATGTTCCAATTTTTCTTTTTATTATTTTTATCACTAGGAAATTTGTTTAAGGCCTAATTTGGAACTAGGAGATCTGCACAGCTCAGGAATAATTTAATAATCAATATTAAAAAATGAATCTTCAATTTAATTGACTCAATGTTTTTATTGGCACAGCTATTTTATTGTTTTTAGGTTATTACTCCACTTATAAAGGTTATGTAAAGCAGAACAAAGAACATGGAAGCAACATATTCCATAAGGTTTCCAATCCTCACACCAAAATGCCAAATAGCAGAGCTAATATAACAAAAATATGTAATCTGTTAACAAGTTTTGCATAACTTATTGCCTAATGAATATCCCAGCAGTCAATGTTGATGGCAAAAAGATTATGATCTTACTGAGTTATAGAAGTTGGAGCTTCAGTTAATAAGTGACACAGTAATTCAGGAGAAAAAACTGTTTGCATTCATCTTGCTTTTGTTGAGTAAACTGAACAGCATTTTTAGACTCAGCCTGTGATCTGAGGACAAGGTGGAGAGAACACTGACACTATAATGAAACAGGTGCTTGGAGAGGAAGCACAGGAGAGAATGAACTCCCCAAAACCAGAATGAAGGATCCAAGGTTTTCATGGTGGATCCAAGGTTTGCTCCTGCTACCTGTGGCAGTGACATAAGTTGAATATAGTGAATTCATCTGAATGAAGTGAATACATCTTAGCTCTGCTTTATACCACAGCATTAGTGAATTGTGCTGATCATGTGTTTAAAGGTGTTTTACCTTGTCTACCTGCCAGATGCCCAGCCAGCCCCTCTCACTCCTCTCATCAAGTGGGTGAGGGGAGAAAATAAGATGGAAAAGCACATGAGTTGAGATAAAGACAGGAATGTCACTTACTGATTGCCACAACAGGCAAACCAGACTAAACTTGAGGAAAGTTATTTCTAGTTTATTGTCTATTAAAACAGATTTAAATGGTGAGAAGCAAAGAAAAAAGCTAAAACACCTCTCCCAATGCTTCCTTTTTCTTGTCATGTAAACCTGATACAAGCTGTAATGAGCAAATACAAGAACTGGGAGAAAAGCAGCATCATCCTAATCCCAGAAAACTTGTAAAGGTCCTGAGGCATTTCTTAGCTCAAGTCTTACATCACTACAGCTGATGCCAAAGTAGCTGAAGCACATGTAAACTTGTCACCTCTCCCACTCTAGTGATGAAACTAAAAACATTGGAATTCTGTCTTGCTCCTTTCTTATGGACTTTTTTTCATCTCAGGGACATGTACCACCATGGTCAGTCTGGCTCACTGACCACATGTCCATCCCAGCTTTTCAAGATAATTTGTAGTTCCCCAAGCAAGTGTGGCAGGTTGTGAATGGTTTACTAGACTAGAGTACTAATCCATTGCAACCATGAAGTTTAATCTTTAGCATCCGTAACCTCAACAAAGCCAAACTCAAACCAGACTTTAAAATTTTCCCTGGCACCTTCACATCTCCAGACATGTGTTCAATGTCTCATCAGGGACGTCTACACAGATTTGACTGGGGGGCTGTTAATCAAATTTTATTATCTGATATTATATCCTTACTTTATTCCCTCCATGTTTAAAGCTTCCTTTTGCTTTCATAGTCCAAAACTGTCATCTTAAGAAAATGGTAGATGTTGTTATTATGTGTTTACTCTTGGGAAATTTTGTTAATTTATGTGTTTGCTCCTAGGATATTTCACTTATTTATGTATTATTTGTTGACAAGAAGTTCAAGCTTGCAGGTTCCTGGAGATTCATATTTATTCCTAGTACCAGAAAAGTCCAGGAATAAGTCTTGCTGATCCACCAGAGAAAATCTAAGGAGATGAAAGAATATAGGCGCAAATCTTCACTCTGTCTACTGAATACAGAACTGTCTTAATGCTTCTTATTAAACTTTTTATCTCCCACAAACATGAAGGACAAGCAGGGAGAATTCTGAACCTGTGGCTTCTTGTCTTCATTCTTTTTTCTTTGGTAGAAAATTTGCTTAGTGCAGAAGAATTGGATGCTAGTATCTTAGAATTCAGTCAATACATTTTTAATCATAACTAGAGGAGAGTAAGAATTAAATTGTCATAGCATTTATTACATTTTGTGTGGCATTTTTACTTCGCCTTATTAGAACAGCTTGATTTCATCAGAGGGAGTTTGTGCTCCTATACCTCTGTATATTTTTAAGCATGCACTTTTTTTCCCTCAATATACTGAAAGTATATTGTTTTGGGTTTACATGGTAAGATTTTGACAGCAGAGCAGGAGCTGCAGGGGTGGAGTCTGTGAGAAGATACCAAAAGCTGCCTCTGTATCCAAAAAAGCCAGTTTTAGTGGCTCTGAGAGGGACTCGCTGCTGGCCCAAGCTGAGCCAAGCAGTGATTTTGGTAGTGTCTCTATGATAACATAATTGAGATCAGGAAAAATCCAGAAAATTCACAAGAGAAGCTGAAAGAGGGCAGTGAAAATATGTGAGAGAAACAACTCTGCAGACACCAAAGCCAGTGAAGGAGGGGGGGAAGGTGGTGATCCAGGCACTGGAGCAGAGATTCTCTTGCAGATCCTGGAGAAGACCAGGTTATCCCCCTTCAGTCCGTGGAGGATTCCACTCTGGAGCAGGTGAGTACATTCTGAAGACAGCTGCAGCCCATGGATCTAAATCTTCAGTGGAGAGGAGTAGGATTTATGGTAGGATCCCTGGAGCATCCATGCTTGAGGAGATCATTTCTGAAGGACCATAACCTGTGGAAAGAACCCATGTCAAAGCTTTTTGAAGAACAGCAGCCTGTTTGAAGGGCCCACACTGGAGAAGGTCATGAAGGACTCTTCCCTGTGGTTGGAACCTCATGCCCCTGGAGCAGGGGAAGTGTATGGGGAGGAAGGGGAAGCAGAGACAAGTCTTACAAACTGACACCAGCCTCTGTCCTCTGTCCCCTTGTGCCACCCAGAGGGAGAAATTAGAATAGCTGAGGGAAAAGCTGAGCCCGGGAAGAACACCCGGGGATGTTTTTAGGTTTGTTCCTATCCCTCATCATTTTACTATTATAGTAACTAGCAACAAATTAAATTAACTTCCCCAAATTGAGTCTGTTTTGGTGACACTGGTAATGGGTGAGTGATCTCTGAGCCCATTAGCTTTTTGTTGTATTGCCTCCTCTTGTTGAATATGGGCAGTAATAGAATGGCTTGGGTGGCACCTGGCATCGAGACAAGGTCAGCCCACAAAGGGATGGAAAAGCTCACTTGGTCATCCAGTTCAGTCTCAGAAAACTCATAATGTTTTAACTGATAGCTTTTTAATCCTACCTCTAATGTCTCCAAAGATTGTGCAATAACTATTTCACAAGAGAAGTCTTGCTCTGATTGTCCTTTCTCTCGGAGAGTTCTTGTAATAACCAAAGTAAATTTATCCTTCTAACTCAGCCCATTACTCCTTATTTTATGACTAATGTTCAGTGTGACTAGCTCTTCTTTTTCTCCTATTATTGCCCTTTAACTATTTATGCAGGGTTATCATGTTTCTCCCTAAGTGTCACCCCTTTAAGCTAAATAAATGTAATTCCTTTAATCTTCACCTATAAATTATGTTTTATGTAGAAATAAAAGAAGACAGTTATGTGAAATTTGTGTCTTTTTCCAAACACTAACATAGTTAAAATAATTTACTCTCCTCTGAAGTTCTAGAGTTCACTTAAGCAAAACATGTTTATATCCCCAGAGCATAGGGACAGCAATAGGAAAAGTTTATAACAGGTCAATTCTCTGTCACCTTGAGTTATGATGGTTTTGGGGGTAAATGAAGCAGTTTAAAACAGTAGCTGTAAAACATGATCTCCAGGCCTTACATTTCATTCTTAATTATACCTTTCAACATATGTTAACAGAGTTATATTTCAGATAACCAGGTTTTCTAGGATTTAAACCAACAGAACAATAATACCATTTTATTACATTTTCTGCCTGTAGAAGGGGGAAAATATGCAGAGAAATAACTATTTCTCAATTACTTTTTCATTATAGAAATAAAAGGCCATATATTTCTGTGTTACCAAAGAACTATCATGCTCCAAAAAGAGCCCACTCTCTTGTAAACATTGATTTTTATGGACTTTCCCATTTTTAGCAGTAAGTATCAAGCTTCGGACAAAAAAATGTGTGTACATTTGCTAGTACTCAGGCCTCTAGAAACAGCTGCTGAGGTTTGCAATTTTCACTTCAGGAGACCCCTGTGGCATGAGTGCATTTAACAAGCTCCTGAAGTTCATCTCTCCTCTGGTTTTCATCTCAATAGACATACTAGGAGGCATACTCCTACTGACATACTAGGAGGCTGCTCTGCAATGTGAGCTGGTGTTCAGTAGAGGTGGAGAACCTTATTCCAAAGGCACCCTCCTAGTCTAAATTGAAACCACAAATATTTAATTTGCATCCAGAGAGTTAATATCTCAGTTCAGGTTCAACTGAGACCAAATTAGGCAGCTTAATCTGGGTTATAGTTTCTAATCTGGTTTAGGAAGTGAAGCAGAACCTATGCTGTGCTCTCACCTTGGCACTCTCCTTCTGAAGGGAGAAGTTATGGTCTCCTTCAGTCTTGCACAATACTTCAGTTTATCCTCATCCTTCCCTCTCAATCCATCAAAGCCCACAAAGGGAGAGCTGTGGTGGGGGTAGCTTCCATGCAATTTCATAGGCTAGCTTAGGGTGGGCTTTCTAATGAAAAGAGTATCAGTTTTACTTTAAAAAAAATCATTGTGAAAAGCATTTGAAATTGTCTCAATTCCTCACAGGCTGGCAGTAAAACTGGGGAGATGAAAGAAGGGAGTTAATTTCTTCAGATGTTGTAGCTTTTTCTGTGGTGTTCTAAGACAAGCCACCTAAGGAAGAAACCTGCCTGCATGTTTATCAATCTGCACAGTTTTAAACTTTGAGTTCTGGAGGACAGGTTCTAGAGTTCAAAATATATTTCTTGGCAGTACATTTGTTTATTCCTCACCCTGTACTGGCTCATGAGAAAAATAGGAGGTTTTTCTATCTGCTTGAATATAATTAATGCTTTAATTCTCCTTCTATAATATTCTCTTTTAAATATGTTTAAAGAGATGTGGAGCTGCTGTTAAAGGAAACCAATAAAGTAGATTAGATTATATGGGAAGATACTTTTCTCTGGTCTTGAGCCACTTAGCATAAGACTTTCAGATACGGTGTCATTAACTGTATAGCTTGAAATTTGAATCTGTTCTTTAAACCAGGTTAATTTACTCAGAAATAAGTTGACATTTGAAGAGTTCAGTTCTCAGTTGGTTTAAATCTGGTTGGCCTCAGCTAGGATGATTTGGCAGAGCCTTTTACAAGTCACATCATATAATAAGCCTGTAACATCATTACATATGCATAAAAGTGCTCAGAACATCATTATTTGGGTTCTTTTTATTTCCCTGAAGTGGTTTTATACTACACTTTACTGTCTTATATTCTTTAAGTGACTAAGAAAAATAAGAGGATTAAAAATTAAGAATTACAGTCATTTTCTTACAGTAGGGGGTACAGTACATCTTTACATGATTATAGATAATTTTGTATTTAAAGAAAATTATGGTAATAAAGTCTAATAATATTTATTAGACTTTATGTCCTATAATAATTAGGAGATATGGATGTGATCTATACATAATATCAAACTTTCCATACAGAAATTCTATTGGACATTTCCTGAAATCATAAAAATAAGGCTTTTCAAAGGGTTTGCTTTTGAAGAATTACATTTAGAAAACCTGAAAATTTTTTAAAAGGCAGGTGGTGGAGCATGTACTTATTTTAACAAATTCAATAAACAAACATAACATTGTATTTTTTCCTTTTTGTTCATTTCTGTCAGAAAAGACATCAGAGCTTATATCTCCTTGTACCTATTTCTTTATCAGTTGAAATAGTTTATGGTAGTAGGAGTAGATTTTTACATTCTTTTTTAATAAACTCTTTGATAAGACAATGTTGGTTGGTGCAGCTGAGCAGAAATAAACACAAGAGGCAGAGGCTCTGGCTTTACTAGGCTGTAGCACGGAAATGAACTCTCAGACATATTCATCACTGCTTTGTAAAGTGTGAGCTAAAAGCCCTCTCTTGAAGGATTTCATCTGCCTGAGGACTTTCATCAGCAGCCATGACACAGTTCTCCACTGTTGATGACACATTTTCCCTTTGATGCTGCCCTCCATTGCCCCAGATGGAGGATAGCTGCTGCCCATCACTATCAGGGACACTATCAGTTCCCCTTCAGCATGTTTATGACATGAATTTACCCCCTGACTCTGGCTACAATAACTACTTTTTAGAGTCATCATCTTCCAGAAGCTCTGAGACTTATCTGCCTGTGTATGCTCTACTTTCCTCTTCCTTCCAGATCATTTAATTCCCTTTTGGGCAGAATGTTAATTCTACCTCTGCAAGCTGAGATAGCTCATGCAGCTTTTTGTGAATCTAAATAAGAGACGTGCCACTAATAGGCAAATGCAGGAAGTTTATCTTGATGTGTTTAGGCAATGAACAAGGCAATGTTTTGCCTGGCAAGGGTGCCAGCCAGCAATCCCTTTCCAAACAATTATGTAGATTCCTAAGGATTCCAGACCCTGTTAGGCAGAAAACACATATCACACATACAGGATACTCGTGGCAAAAAAGGGTCTTAATACATGAGAAAAGTCCTTGGGCAAATGAATCTGTTAAGCACTATGGAGAGATAGGAGGCACCATAGAATGGAGCAAATGCATATTAATTTGCCTGCATAAAGGGAAGGAGTTATTCTGCCAAATAAAAAGATGATGGTAAATGACATCATGCAGAAATGAAGAAAAGAACCCAGGAAATATGGAAGAAGTGGTGCTTTCTTTTGCCCCCTTTCTTTTTTTTTTATTTGTTTCTTTGTTTGTTTCAGTAATCTGGCACTGAAAATAATGTTAATGTTACTAATGTGCTCAAACAACTCTAAAATTGTTGGACTCTATGCTGAGTAATCTGCAAGTAGTGTGAAAAAATGCATAAAACCAGTCTGGGAATAGAGACAGAAATCACAGAAAGAAGTAAATTACCAAAATAAATGCAGTTAAATCAGACTGAAGGAAGATATCATGGCACAAATTTGACCTGTTTAAATTGTGGTATAGCTTATAAAACCCCAGAACTTCAGGTCTATGCAGATTCCTGACAATCAGGAAAAAAAATAGCCCATTTCTCTTTGTCGTTAGTACAAACACAAATGGGATATTCAATAAAGTTCCAGACACATGAGCACTAAAAGACATCAACAGTAAAATGTTCAGAGAGGTACTGAAAAGCACATAAAAGGTTGAAAGGATTCAAAAATTATAAATCATTCAAGTACACATCATTTGTATTTAGTGACATTTTGTACCCCCTTCTGGAAATCATATGCTCTATCATGTGTTTTAAATCTTTGTAAGATAAGTGAAACTTTATTCTTTTATTTGATTTTATTAAATTTCTAAGTCATTATTCAAATATTGTCGAAAAACAGTTCAAATCTCTTTTTGACTCTGTGTTAGATTCAGTTTCTCTAAAAGATATCTGCTGTATGACCTGATACAATTTCATGGGTCTTCTTGTATCTGTAAATATCTCCAATCTTATTTTTACAATAGGAAGGATGATATTACTACACCCCTAGGAATGATCAAGTAAGACTTATACTCAAGTACAATGTCTTGCAAAGTAAGGAAAAAGCCTTAAACTTTTCTTTTCCAAGTCCAGCTCCATGTCCTTCCTGTGCTGGGAGCCCAGGGCTGGATGCAGCACTGCAGGTGGGGTCTCAGCAGAGTGGGGCAGAGGGGCAGAATGCCCTCCCTGCCCTGCTGCCCACGGGGCTTTGGATGCAGCCCAGGATATGGTTGGCTTCCTCTGCCTGCTCTCAAATCTCAGAATGCCTTCACTTTTTAAGTAGGATATGCTGTACAAGGATGACAGTGACAGATTCCTGCTTTCCCTCCTTTCAGCTGTGTTATTCAGCTAGATGAATGCAAATTAACAACTTCTCCTTTCTTACAGAGAGGACAATGTGTCTTTCCACAATCTTTTCATAAGCAATAAAAACATAATTAATTCAGCATGAACACACTTCCTTAAGGCTTCCTGAATGGCTTTGGAAAGTTCTTATTCCTGCCAAAGCTCTGTTTACCTCAGGGCCTGTTTATACTTGTGCTCTTTTCCTTCCTCTGCAAATAACTGGGGTTTGGCTGACAGGAACTGAAGGGAGGCAAGTCCCAGGGAAAACTGACTCTTTCATTTACTTGTGCTGCCAGCCTTATGTTCTTTGCTTGCTGAAAAAGAGAAATAACACTTATTTGAACACAGTGACAACTTGTTTTTTATTTGAGGCAATTGCTCACTGCAGTGAGGAAGGTAGAACATTTTACATCCTGTTAACTGTTGCCAGCTCCATGTAAAAATTGAAAAGGAGAAATAGATTCCCATTCCACTTTTGCACTCCTTTACCAAAGAGAAGCTCTCAGAGTCTAAAATTAGGAGGTCCCATCAGATTTTGGATTTCACAGCAGTGGACTGATGGGCTCTGAAAACTGCTTTTGCTAAATAACTGCTGATTAGGAAAAGATTAGGAGTGATAGAACAACATTGTGTGAAAACCTGAGTTTTAACCCAAGGTGTTTGACAGATCATGGAATAACTTGTTATTCCTGTTGTTGAAAAAACATATATAGAATTTAAGTGGTTGTGTCTACAGAAATTGGAGGATTGTTGAAAGACTGTGATTTCACAATCATAAAGGTGGAACGTTACCAAGGGGAGTATTTCTGTACCCTGTACATTATGTCTATATTTCTGTTGTTTTCCCTTTCTCCTTTGTGCCAGCACTAAAATTTATGGTGCCACTTGGGTATTTGGGTAATTTTTAGCTGGATGAATTTCCTAATCCACCTGAAAAACAAACAAGCAAACGAAAACCAACCGACCAAAACAAAATAAGAGCAAAAAACCCCATCAAACCACCCCTAGAAATACCACAGCTACCACAGATGGAGAGCAGAAACTTGCATTTCAGTGCAAGGAAAGGCCAGAATCACCACTTTAGCTTTAATCTGACTAAGTGTGATGGAAAATTATAATGTTGCACAGAAGTGAGATGAAATGTCTATTTCAGCTTCTTAAGAATGTAATTTTTATGCACTGTTTATCCTTTTTTTTTTTTTTAGAATGTCTATTTAGATCAGTCAATTTACTATTATAGCAGTTAGAAGTGAACCTACTTTATTTGTCACACAGATTTGACCATGACTTATACTGCTCTTGCATAATGTGACTCTTACCAATTACAAAAATTTATGACACAGGTAAAAAACATCAATATACATGTCTTATTGTTTTGGTGAAATATTATATCTCAGTACTAGAAATAATTTGAAAGCAATACTTTTATAGGGTATGAAAAAAAGGACAAGAAAAAAATTTTAGAGTAGCAGTAATATAAAAATATTGAGAACATAATGTAAAAACAATCAAGTTGCAGCAGCCCTAAGCTATTTCCAGGTGACAGAGCTACCAAAGCTATGTACGTACAGTTAGCTCACCACAACTGAGGCAAAACATTTCAATTTAAATAGCCATAAAATGTTTTAATGCATTCTACCTAACAGCTGAACAGGCCTAACAGCAACTCTTTAGTTATTCATGGCAGCTCAGCAGATAGGTCATAAATTCTCATCAGCTTTCGAAAGCTGGATGTTTAAAATCATATGCATTCGTGAAAGTGAAATGTTGTGATGGTAAGAATCTACAAAAGTTCCTACCTTCAGTTCCTCGAAAGAAAGTTGTATAAATTCTGCCCAAATTAGCTATTACTTCATTATTTATGAACAGATACCTATGGTGAGCAATTTTTCTACCTTCAAGGGAAGTTGTAAGTGATTTCCGTCTCTCAGAGTACTTAAAAAAACCCCAAATTTTTAAGTTTTGTTCCAAGCTTCCTTTTCTTTCCATAGGGATAAGGAGGGACGAGATGCAATAGCTCTGTGAATTTTAAACACTTGGACATCATTTAACACACAATAAAACCAGAGCTGGAATCCACACATATAGTCTCTGAAGCATTTTTCCTCTGATGCGTTACCTCAGCTGTGTAAATGACCCTGAAAAAGAATGAATGCAATACAAGATTGCTCACAACAGGCTGTTCATTACAGCTTTATGGAGGTGCAGTGTGGACTGAAAGGAAAACTTTTATTTTGAGGATAAAACAAAGAGAAAAAGCAAAAGTGATGACCATTCATTTATCTTATAAACACCTGCTATTACTACGCATCTCTTGATAAATACCCTGCAGTGGATCAAAACAAGGAAAAATAAAAGATGGAGAAAAACTCATTACAAAAAAAAAATTCATCTCAGCTTTGAAATTATGAACAAAACAATATAGATGTTTCCCTACTTATATGAATGTGGGAAATGCAACAAACATGTGACAAATGAAGGTATGTAACCATAAACCAGATTTTCAAATATAATGGTTTCAAATTAAACTTATGTTAAATCATATTAGGATATTCAAATATGTAAATTAAACAAAATTTGAAAAGCTGTATCAGAAATTAATTTGCAACTATAACATTAAATGTAAAAATATGGTACAAAATACAGTACTGTTTTTTAAACCAAAACTCAAGTTACATTTCCCAGAGCATATTAAGGACATTAAGTAAGTGACTGAAGTTGTAAGCATTGAAGGCCAAGGAAGTGTCTCTTCAAATTTTTCAAATACATTTTTATGGAGAATGAAACCTGAAATTTGTATTTTGACAACATATATAGCATAGCATAAAGTTCATAGGTATCTAAGATCATAATAAGAAAGGTATACTTGTTCAGATATCTGATTTGATGGTGAACTCATCATGAAATGGCTGTACTTGTCCAAAGCTTCTTTTTAACTAATCAAAACTGATATTCAATCTTAAACTGTTTAACTGAATTCTGCTGAAGAATCATTTGTTGAACATATGACTGGTAACTTATGAAAATCACTGAATCACTCCCAGGATGCTTTTGCAGAGTTTCTGAAAGAAGTGCTTTATCATAGCAAGGTTTGCAGCAAAGCATGACAATGTCTTGCTGTACAGACAATGGGAGGAAGTGTATGCAAAATATTCAGCTTTGCTCTGGTCAATCAGAAAGGCACCATCTTGGCCAATATATATATACTTATGAAGACAGTGTAGGAAAGGAGGTTTTCTTTCCATGAACACCAAAACCAAACATAAACCTTAGAGCTGAGACAGGCAGTTGGATGAAAATAATAAGTGAATTCTAATTTCACTGCTAGCTGTACTGTGCAATGTTCAGAATGAGGCCAAGAGCCCAAAACTCTACACATTTCAACTCAGCTATCCAGTTAAGTACACATGGAAGAAAAGGAAAAAGTCTTTTGTGCTGGGAGCTAAGGATGAACTTCCTTTCCACGAAGTGTTTGCTCTTCCATAAAATCATACAGTGGTCTGGGTTGGAAGGGCATAATACCATCCAGAATCCTTTTGCCAGCTTAATGTGCAGAAATAATTTAAGATACTTGATCATCTCCCTTAGCTAATGAAGTCAATAAAATTCATAAGCAGCTCCAAATTTTTTGTCCTAGATTTAATAGCAAACTCTTATCGAGGTATTCAAATCCAAAGGCTTCTGCAGACTCCTGGATTCCTTTCCTTATTTGTCAAAATGTTGATTTAAAAATGCCTCGGAAGTTTTGAGAATTTTTTTTTCCCCTTTCACTAATGTATAATAGAAAATGAAATAGTGATAATTGTTTTTTGCTTGTAAGGAACATTTTCTTCAGGGAAAACAAGGCAAAATATCTCCTTTCTTTTCTGTACTTAAAAAAAAAAACAAAAAAAAAAAAAACAAAAGAAGACTAATTTAGGGATATCTACATCCAATAAACCATGTTATCCCAGGGTTCACAAAAAGAAAAAAGTCATGTTATAATGAATGTGGAACCAGTCAACATAATTTATGACTGAGAAATGTAGGTAAGGTCACCAGGATTTTTACTGAATTTTTACTGCGTTTTTTTTGTTTGTTTGACTGATTAATTAAATCATCTACTTTAATAGTATCTTTTGAAGTTTAGCAACTACTAATAGTTTATTTTTATTTGATTTTTCCTTTGATTATTTACAAATTCATACTGTGCATACTTGTAGTTACGAATGAGGACAGCATAATTTCTGCTCTCTTATAAGAATGTCACATTTAGATGGTCACTGTGTGGTGCTATAACAGTCTTATCACTGGTATTCATATGGTTTTCTACAATAAAAAAATACAATAACATTGCAACATCCACTCAGAGCTTTAATGAAAACTTAGTACTGTTGAAACTGCTAATAGTGCTTTGCATTAGACATGACAATCAGGGTGGAAAACTTCAAATTACTAGGCAGGCTTTTAACATCCAGTCTATTTGTGATTAAATAACACTTGCAGGCTAGCAAATTGTTCCAAATAACTCAAAAGTCTTCCCTAAAAGCATTTCAGATTAACAAAATGAAGAAGGCTTCACAGATAAATATCTAGAGAAAAATCTCTTTTGCTTGTCCCCACAGACACGCCAGGCCATGAGGCTAGAGAGAAGGGTCTCAAAAACCCCCATCTTTGTAGCACCCTATAGGTATGAAAAATTCACACTGTGAGTTGCACCTATTCCTTTCAGACTGATTTGAACTGCTCTGAGCAGCTTTAACTTTACTGTAGTATCCTCTCTGTTTAGTATCAGAAAAATGATCCTGGTTGACACTGACAGTAACCATCTGCTTGCAGGTAATTCATACCGAGTGACATTTCTCCTGTTTGTTGGCTATGGTGGAAGAGAGTCAAGTGCACATCCTTTTCTTTGGAAGAAAACACAGTGATGTCCCTGTCCATAGCAGGAGGCTGGAACTAGATTATCTTTAAGGTCCCTTCCAGCCCAAACCATTCCATGATTTTATGATGTCCAGAAAAACGTCTTCAAGGTCTTTGGAAAAAACTGCATCATCTGATTGCTGCTTTAACTTCACACTTAAAAAGCTCTTCAAAACATTACAAAACTGTTTGAAGTCCTCTAATTTCAACACATTCACGGAACAGGGTACAGTCATCTGCTCTAGATAGATATAATTATTATGATTAATTATTTACTTAGGACACAAACTGGTAATTATGTGTTGACTCCAGTTAGCAGGTAAGCACCCACATTGTCCCTTGCATGTCACCCCCTCTGTGGGATGAAGCAGAAAATTAAAAAAGAAAAAGCAGAAAGCTCATGAAATGAGATAAAGACAGTCTTGACATTGTACAAGCACTGCCTGTAAATAGTCAAAACATCTGGGCTACTAGGAGGAAAATTAATTTCATCACAGCTGAACCCAGTAGGGGTAGTTACCAAGAAGTTTTTATATAATAATTTAAACTGAAATATTCTTCTTTACTAGATTACTTGGACTATTAGAATGTGAAAATACTAATTGGGTTAATGAAAAATCCTTAGTCCTAAAAGTGGTTTGTTTTGTCTGTAACAAGATTTTCGGTGCAATATGATGGTTACTATTTATGTTAGTCCTTAAAACAACAGGTTACCTTGCTAGAATTCCTGTATTTAACATCATGTGAGGCTGTGAAAGTCTAGGTCGCATTTAAGTCCTAACAGCCTGCATTTGTGCAGGTAATGGATCAGATTTGCCTTCTTAGGAGAACAACCTTTTGCTATTGGAACCCATTCCTCTTTAGCAGCAGATGTTCCTCTTATTCAGATGTTCCTCCTGTGCCTGACTCGTTGTTACATTTCCCCTGAGTTTTGGCAGCAAACAGATGGGACAGGAACCCTGTGCTGTAGGGTCTGGATGCCCCATTCTAATCCTGAGGGCTGTGGTCAGTCTGCTTTCAATCTGTGCAAGGGAGAAAGGCTGCAAAGGCATGTTTCCTTTGCTCTCTGTGGCAGTAGGCCCACAGTGACTTCCAGGTTACTCCAGGAGAAGGACAGAGGTGGCCTCTGAGCCTGAAGTGTTCTCTTGACTGTCAGGAAAAGGAGTACAGTCTTTGGGTGGTGGTGGCTCATGGCTGGATGTTGTCATAGCCTCAATGGCTTTAAATACTTTGGCACAGGCCTGTTTGCTAATTGCTGTGAAAAGCTGTCAGGGAGGTAAGTTGGGTGGATGTGACAGAACTTAAAATATCATTTGAAGGAGAAGAGAAGGATTTCTTGGGCAGAAAGCAGCCCCTTGTCACTAGAAACGATGCAGCCAGCTCTTCCTGCTGCTTTCCCAGCCCTCATGAAGGCTGCCCCCACTAAGCAGCAGCAATCACTTACAGTCTCTTTCCCCATTTATCTTCTGCTGTCCAGTGGAGCAGTAAATAACACCTTCCCTTGCCAGCATATTCCTTGCAACATTTCTTTCAGACTTCACATTGCAACACTCGTCCACTATATTCTCTCCAGCAGCCTGTTCAGGTTTAGGTCTATGAGTTTTTTGGAGGGTCAACGGAGGCAGCTCTGAAAGCCACGCACTAATATTTAGGGGAGGTCAAAAAAAAGCATTGAGGACAAAGCAGTCCTTGTGTCCTGAAAGAACATTATTCATCTCTTGTTCTCAGAGCACCCATAGCTGACTGTGGGTAAAACAGTCCCAGTGCAAAGACTTTTTCTTTTCTTTTCTGAAAAAGGCATAAGTGAAATTAAGCTCAGGAGCTTTAGGACCATCTGTTTAAGTCTACTGATCTACTTCTCTTGCACCAAACAACTTACTAATGGACATGTAGCTTGGATAATTAAAGCTCATGAAATCAATCTCCCCACCACTTGGCACCTTTTCTTTATCTGAAATTCAGTATAATTTATGTGCTTTCAAATGCCACAGCCTTTTTTTTTTTTTTTTTTTCCTTGGGGACAAAGTGCAGGAAAAATTGAAGTAAAAGAAACAAAAGTGAGATTGTCCTTAAACTAATTCAGTGCAAGTAGTTTATGACTATATATGATGTACAGGACTTACAGACCTACCATAATTTATAGCCTCGGATACTGATTCTCTGTCTGCTATGATTTTGTTAACCCAACTAATGTGTTTTTTAACTTTCTCCTGGGGTTGTAAAAATGTAAGCTCAGTTGACTTTTTATTTCACTATTGATCAGGTTAACAGTACCAGATGAATCTTCCTGTCCACAACACTGAGCAGCCTTATAGTTTTGTCCAAGACAAATGTTAAATATAATTTGAAGGTCACTGGAAGTGATGAAGTAGTTGCTGGGAAACACTTTGTATCACTTACTTTTAAGCAGTCTGCTTCCAGGTGAAACCGAGAGAGATGTAAGAAATTGATTGCAGAGATGAAGAGCAGAATTTTTAATGTTAGCAGCAGCTCTGTTAACAGGCTGCATATGAAGCTTGTGCTACAGTGTCCCCTCACCAAATTTAAGCAATTAGATATATAGAGAGTAAATATCTGAAAGCTCACAATTTATTGGATTAGGCATCAAACTGACTGATTTAGTCAACTTCACAGCACAATGTTTGTATCTGTGACCTCACTCACTGTGTAGACTGAGCATTCTCCATATATCTGGAGTAATTTTTCCTTCCATCTCTTCTAGTCTGTCTTTTCATATGAATTCTTTAACCATTCAGGCTAATTTTTCTCCATAAATACTTTTTGATTTTCCACTATGAGTTCTTTTCCCACCAACATTGCATTTTATGTCATTGATACCTATTGCCATGTTCTCCTTTAATTCCAGGTGTGTTATTGATGAAATGCCCTCTCACAATGAAGGAATCATTATTAAGTACTTAACCTGTAGTTTAGAAAGCAATGAGTGCTCACCTGCAGGTTTTTTTAGATTCTGGTTCCTTTGTTTTGTTTTGAGACTGTTCCTTAGGGCAGTGGGGAAAACCTTACGTTTTTAAGTCAGGTACCTATTCAGTTTTAATCTGACACATGTTCCATCTTGGAAAAAATAAGATTATTTTGGCATAATCTGAACTTCAACAAAACTACACTGTCTGCCTTTTTCATTTTATTCTGTTTCAACCTGAATAGATTGATAATTGTTTCTGTCCTAGCTTCTAAAGGTAGGTACCATGACCTGTAGTTCTTTTCCATTCTTTCCCACTCACTTCTTAATAGCTGGTACAGAATTTCTTTCAAGTCTTCTGTCTTCTATGATCTCTTGAAGAAAACCACTGAAGTTTTATAAATCACTTTGGCTAGATTTTTAAAAAAACATCTAAAGATAAACTTATATTCATTTATCTAAATATTCTTCACCCTACTTTTTTCAAATTCTCCCTGACATACTTATCCTTATGATAAAACTCATTTTGTGAAGTATCTGGTCAAAACTACCTTTTTCTTTCTTTCTTTTATAATAAAAAATCAAAGAAAGTATTGAATTTAGTCTGTTGTGCATAATCTCCTTTTTGTTCTCCTTTCCTATTGAGTAAGAGACTTTTGCTTCCTTTTGATTTCATTTTCTATTGTGTTTAAAAACCTTCTTCTTGTATTTTATTTTATAGCTAGACTTTTGATTATTTTCATGTTCATTCTTCTGTCACTCCATCATACACACCCTTTGGCAACAGCATTTTTGTCAGTTGGCAATTTTTCTGTGTTTTTTCCCCTGAACATGGATGTATGTCTGATTAGATTGGTAGTTTATTGAATTAACTGTCTTTCTTTTGAATTACACTAGTCTGATTGCTGTCCTTTTGATACTCACTTTCAGGATCTGCCAGATCTCCTGTAGAACAACTTAATAGGTATAAGTAATACTCTCATGTATATAAAATATGTTTATAGATTGCTCACCCACCCATCCCCTTCAAATTAGGTTCTGTATTTGTGAAAGTTGCTGTCCTTACTCTCCTGATATGATGTGTCCTTTGCTCTGGAATAATAAATACAGTTCTACAATTGCTTCCATGAAAATTATTTTCACCTGTCTTGTTTTCAAAACCAAAGACATATTAAGTGAGCTATTATTTTACATTTGATTTAGAGTACCAGAAAGTACTACACCAGAGTTTGTATATGTGCAAGACATGGATATGCCCTGAATACCCTGGAGAACTACTCTGGAGTTGGCTCCTGGCAGGAGCTGTGGCCTCTAGAGAGGAGCCCATGCAGGAGCAGGATTTTTGGGGAACCTGGGTCCTCACGGAGGACCCATGCTGGAGCAGACCCTTCCAGAAGGGCTGGACTCCGTGGAAAGGACCAGTGCTGGAGAAGTCTGTGAAGAGCTGCAGAAGATCATGAGGGACTGTATGCTAAATTAATTTTCCCAAGCTGAATCTGTTTTGTCCACGATAATGATTGTCATAATGGGTGAACCATCGGCCTGTCCCTACCACTAGGGGGGTTCATTATATCTCCTCTCCCTCTCCTGCTGAGGAGGTGGATGAGACAGAGTTTTGGTGGGCACGTGACAGCCTGACAGGGTAGACTGACCACAACAGAACACCACTATAGGGAATTTTGGTTTGGAAGTTGGTATTTTTGCTTGGAACTTCATGTCTTGCCAGAGGTGTTGCTTCATGGAATGTCATTATGAAAAGAAACTGAAATTTTAACAAGGTTTTCATGTTTCAACCACTTATGGAGTTGCAGAGTAATCTTGCAGTATTTGCAGGTCCCTGCCAAATCTTATATGCTGGAGCTGAATGTCTAATAACACTTTATGCTCTTTGTAATCCTCTCCTTGACTTGCACTAGTTGATGACTGCCATCACGTTAGTCTCCTATGAGGAAGATAAATGACTGGCCAGAATAATTAGTAAAGCAGCTTATAGTGAAGATGAAATAAAGCCTGGAAAAAAGGCAGCATTAGTATTGACAATATATCTTTAAGATCTTCAACTTGGTTCCAGTTAAGCTTCATGCTTCCTGAACTGGTTGTCAGATAGGATACACTCACTCAGAAGGGGGCCTTTAACCATCTCATTCCTCCTTTTCTGATGCTGGAATAACGACAAAAATCCTCTCATTATCAGGACATACAGACTCTCTCATCTGGTTGTTCTGGTCATTGGTTTTCATTCGGTCTCAGCACAGCACAACAGTTCTTAATATCGGAGGACAAGGGACATGAGTGAGACTACTGAACAGTCCTGTCATTTATGAGGTAGTTGTCACCTCCTTTTCTTCCTGTAGAACTGGTGTTTTCCTCCCACGAGGCTAATACCCTCTTTTCTTTTTTTTTTCTTTTTTTTGTCTGCTAAATATCCCTATTTGATAAAATCCCAACTATTCTTGACACTGGACCCCCCCACAATGTGAATGGATATCCTGTCTCCCTGAAGTATCCTACCTCAAAGTACATTTCATATGATGTTCCCATTATCTGTGTATGCTCTGGTATGAGTTTGGGGTTTGTGGGGTGTTTTTTTATTCTTTAATTTATTATAGGTGGTGGTGGTCAGGGTTGGGGTTTTGGTTTGAGGTTTTTTTTATCCTACTGGCAGCAAAAGCTCCCTTTGTTTCAGGCTGATTCCCCAGATCCCTGAGCTGTTCCATGGTAGAGGAAGAGCTCACAGCAGTACTGGATGTGTTTCCATTCTGCACTACTTACACAAAAACCCATACTACTCAAAGGTTAAAAGTAGAGATCAGAGATGTTTTTTTAATATATATGAAAATATTAATTAAATTTAGCAAGTCTCTGGAGTTCAGTCACTGATTTTTGAAAGTAAAGCTTTCTTCAAACTTTCTTAAAAACCATAATTACAGTATTTAATCTGACTGTGCTATGTTTTTGTTAGACTGGAATTTTTTCCTGGTTTTGTTGGGGAATTTTCTCTCAAACTTCGTAGCTTTTGTGCTGTTGGAAAAAAAAAATTCAGCATTGCTTATGTTATGCCATGATGCCCCTGTTTTCCTCATATTGGTGTATAATTTGAAAAGTTCCCATAGTTTTCAGTTGCAGTGACTGAGTCAGTGTTTAAATCCAACAGCTGGTACTGTATGTCAGTGCCTGAAGTAAATAACACTCTTAGTGATGTACTTGTCTGTCCCAATAAACATGTTCATTTGAAACTGTCATTGGGAGATGCCATGATTTATTACAGCTTGAGTTCCACTGGAATAGAGTAAGCAGTTATACAACTGTGGAATGGCTGCAGGGAAACTGTAGTCTTGCTTCTTTAACTTGCTTTTCATTACATTATTTCATTGATAAATTTTCTGATAGGTCAGAAAATTACTTGTTTCAGTTATATTTCATAGCAACTTACAGTTAGTATTCTAATATACCAGATTAAAAAAAAAATTAAATGGAAACTTAAGTGACTGAAAGAGGGTGTCTCTGAAACCTTGTGAAGGGAACAACAAATATTTTTATATTCTCTTTTAAAAACTGAAATTTGGAGATGGAATTCAGCCAGGTATTCTTCTCACCCCACATTTTCTGGGACTTTTGATCCTGCAATCAATTCAGAATGACCTTTTATATTGAGTTTGTTTTTCAGAATAAGACCTTGGGGGAATCCTCCATTTTAAAAACTAAAGTCAGAGCAATCAGCCTAAGCAAGTCTAGTTTCATTATTCAATGATTTGTTCCTATCCATCTGTTCTTGAGGGTTATGATTCAGGGGAATTTAAAAAATCTCCACTGAACTGAGGACGTAGCAGAGCAGAAAAATGGAAGAGCAAATAGGAATTACAGAGGAGGGGCTATGGAATGGTTTAGAAATAGAATGGAAAAGATCAGTGAGGAAAGGAGAGAATGGTTACAGAGCTGGGATTGCGAGGGGCAGTGAATTTCCAAATTATCTTTTTTAAAAAAAAAACCCTAAACAAATAAAGAAAATCACACATATAAATAAAATCCCTTAATTACTCTCTATATAGATAGGTAAATCAAAATCAAATGAGAATCTTTCCCTGAAAAATAAATATGCCAAGAAAGAGGTAGAAGAGAGACTACCACCATTTATATGTGCAAAGATATCATAAGTATAAAAACAGAACCTGAAATTGATTCAGACATAATTGATTTAACAAATGGAAATGAACAATACATTTATTTTTGCAATTAAATAAAGAATTTTAATCAGCTGTTCTGTAACATTAGTAGACTAAGTGGCCAAGTTCAAGTTTTATAGCAATTAAAATTTTTGTTCTCCCTTATTGCTGTTTTTCAAATATTTTCAATTTCTTGACTATTTTGGAAATTAATTAGCTTTATTTTTTTTTTTTCACCTTAAGCTATACTTCAATTTATCTTTTGGTAATGTCTAGGGACTTCTTAGCATGTTGTTGTACAAATGAAAATCTCTAATTATTTTTGTGTGACCTGATGCACTGCCTGCCAGAATGCAATCATAGCTCAGCAATCTAACTTGCTGAAAGCTGGGATCTATAGTCAGCAGTGCAAGAGGATATGAGAAAATTAATAAGCTCAGAAATGTACACACAAATGAAAAAAAGGAGCAGAAGGGAAAGTGTTTGAAAAGAAGAGAGGAGGTAAGATTAAGAACTAAACAAAAAAAAAGATGCAAGATGAAAATCTTTAATAAAATTATATTGTGTCAGGTCATGAGGAAAAGACTGAGGAAAATGTATAATCCAGGAGAAATTTGATAAACCAGTAGAAATCAAAGAAAAAAGGCTGAAGCAGAAGGGCAGTACCTGATTGCACCTGGAGCAACCTTGTCACACAGGGGAGGGTGCAAATACGAAACTTACACTCCTCTAACCAGTGTCTGTATGGGTTTGTATTTAGGACAGATAATAGAAGTTGTTTTACACCCCTGAGCTGACCTGGAAATTCAAATTCAAGATCTTTTCTATTGACTTGGACAATAAGAATACCATGTCTGGGCACACAGTCCTTACAGCTGAATCATAGAGAGAAATACTGTATAGCAAACATTTTTTTTAAAAAATCCAAGATGTACTCCTCTTTCTTCAAATGTAAAGAATTTGACTTTTTATTCTTTTTTTTTTTAAATATATCTTTCAAGCTTTGTTGTGCAAATCAATTTTAAATGGCCTAATTCTTCAAAACCTCTGTGGTTTCCAGAGTGGTTACTCATCTATAAAATTTTGGCTTAAGTATTTGATCAGGAAAAGCAATGTTAAAAACCTCTTTTCATAGCTCTGCAGAATGAAAATGTCAGAATTCAGTTACATATATAATTGATGTGTCAATTTTCTTTCACATGCGAAAGAGCTAAAGTTAAAAGAAAAAGTAATTGCTCATAATGGTGGAAATAAATTCAAAGCAGAACTCTTTTACTAAGCTGGTGTATTACCAGCTAAGAAATAAACGTAGGAAGAGGGATGGGTAAATATCGATAAAAGAAAATGTCAAAAACCACCAGGAAAGTGAAGTTTTTCTTCAAATATTTTGAGTGAGCTGGTCACTGAACACTGATTTCTGTTAATTGTTTTGAGTCTGTTTCTGTACATAAATCACAAGCAGAATCTAAGATAAAATAATGTTTCTGCCAAAAGACCATCAGTTTGCTGTGTTCCATAACTATTTTAGCAGAGTGCAATAAGGGTCAGTTACACAAAGTTTCTAGAAGAAGGAAATAATGTGACATTTTATCACTAGTCTAAGTGATGCATTACAAATGTGATACACATCTACCCTTTGACAAGGATGTGCAGGGGAAAAGAAACAATGTCAGATCATTTTTTGAACGTGAGCCCTGGGAACAAGGAGATAGAGGCTCACACTTCACTGCCCTTGTGAAAACGGCACAGAAATCCTCCACAGGCACTTCTAAAATGACAAGGCAAACACCCTGGAGCTTCAGTACATGGGCTTAGTGAGCAGTAGAGCTGGAGGTGGGATAAAGCACCTTCTATGCCTTCTTGCATATCCTTCTTCAATATCCAACACCCATTCCAGCTGCAGGCAAGAGCTGCTGCATTCATTTCACAGAATCACAGAATTACAGAATATCCTGAGTTCGAAGGGACACATGGGGATCATCAACTCCAACTCCTGGCCCTACAACTCACCCTTCCCAAGAGTTACACCATGTGCCCGAGAGCTTCTTGAACTCTGTCAGGTTTGGTGCTGTGACCACTTTCCTGGGGAGCCTGTTCCAGTGCCCAGCCACCCTCTGGGTGAAGAACCTTTTCCTAATATTCAACCTAAACCTCCCCTGACACAACTTCAGGCCATTCCCTTAGGTCCTGTCACTGGTCCCAGAGCAAAGATCAGTGCCTGCACCTCCTCTTCCCCCATGAGGAAGTTGTAACTGCAATGAGGTCTCTCCTCAGCCTCTTCCAGGCTGAACAGACCAAGTGCTCTCAGCCACTCCTCATACAGCTTCCCCTCAAGGCCCTTCACCATCATTGTTGCCCACCCTTGGATGCTCTCTAGTAGTTTAATATCTTTTTTTAAATAACGTGGCACCAAAACTGCCCCCAGCACTCAAGGTGAGGCTGTCCCAGTGCCTCAGTGTCCCAGAAGAAAATCCCCTCCCTTGCCCAGCTGGTGATGCTGTGCCTGATGCCCCCCAGGACATGGATGTCCCTCCTGGCTGCCAGGGCACTCCTGACTTATGTTTAACTGGCCATGGACCAGGACCCCTGGGTCCCTTTCTGCAGCCCATTTTTCCAGCATCTCATTTCCCAGTCTGTACACAAACCAGTATTTCCCATCCCAGGTGCAGAATCTGGCACCAGCACGGCCTTGTGTGAGCTCACTGGTGATGTGACAGCACTGCTTCACTCCAGGACAAGCCCTGGGTGCAGATACATGGACATGCACAAAAGGAGACAAGCTTCCTTCTCTCCCTGTGTGACTTCGTTTCCAAAACATGTGCTTCAGCCCTTCCCACCTTTACACAGCTAGCCTTTCTCAAATCCCACTTCCCAGCACACCCTACACTGATCCAACATCCTTTGCTCAAGTGGAACCTCTGGTAGCCTAAGTGCCATTGAACATAACACCTGGCAGGTCATTAGCATCATTTCAATAGCTTCCTTCTATTTTACTGATGGGATTTTTTTTCTACATTTCTCATTTATTTTCCAAAAATATGAGCTTCTGTTTTCTTTCTTTCCATAACAGATGTGAGGAGGAGGAGAAAATATATGTTGGTAAGAATTTTCAAATAAAAAGAACTCTTCCTCTTCAAAGAACAAATATGTACGTGACAAAATGTTCTGCAGGAAAAATAGCAATGTACAAAGGAGATCTGCAGCCAAATGAACTAATGACATATGCTCAAGTATTACATATAACTCAAATTCATTTTATTTCAATACATGAGCAAAGACTTTAGTATGTGACTTACTCCCTTTTTATCCTCTTTGCTCTCAACTAAGCTGCAGAGGTTTTTAATGTGCATAGCACAGTGAGATATGTCAAAGAATGGTACATCAAGTTATCTTCCTATAATTACATGAAAAATGTAATGTAAAATATGAGTGGAGGAAGGAGCGGTGATACATGAGAAAAGAAATTTATTCCAGATAAAAGAAATGTATTCTCCAGTAGTGTATCCATGAAGTGTTAAAACCAATAAGCACCAGCAGTTTCCGTGACCCTGAAAATATTTGTTGATTTTATGTTGATTATAGCCTGTTATACCAGCAAAAAAATGAATTGATCAGACCCTAGAATCTGCAACCCATCTGGGATGCAAGACCTCCTTCCCTCAAATCAGGGTGTTACATTTCTGACTAAAGTAGCAGATTCCAACTTTGATCTCCCACATGTAATTTAAATGCTAAATTTTGCATATTTCCATATTTGCAGTGTTAAAAATATGTTAGTCGAGTATGCAGATTACAGGATTAAATCTAACCAAACACCCCTGGAGGCAAAAATAAATCAACATAAACCAGTAAACTTTGCTCCGATTCTTGGTCCTAAACTTTTATCACAGTGGTGATTACTTAGTGTTCTCTCCTTTGTTTCTTTATTGTGAGCTGTTGATGCAAGTATTTTAAAGAGTTTGTGCTGTTTTAGCAAGCACCTACTTTTCAGGAGATATATATGTGTGTGTGTAGATAGATATATAGATATATAGATATATATATGTATGTATATAGTAGAAGCCAGGTACACACAGTGTACTGCTGTGATGCTGGGGACATATTTCAGTACAATTAGTACAGTTCTCTTGTTCAGACTGTTCCCTAATGTGGGACCCCATTTTGAGTTGACCTCATTAATATCTGCATTCTGCCAAATCACTGAATATGCTGCTTTATTCCTTTAAATCATGAGGTTCTGTATCCAGATCTTCTTTTTCTGGATATTGTCATGGAGAAAGAAATAGCATTTTAGGAAATATGTCCTCATGCTTACCCACGTCAGAATTAAGATGCAAATGTTTCATCAACTCAAGAGCTGTACACGAAATCAGTGCTAACTGCAAGTAAGATAAAGTCTAAAACAATCCAGGATATTATGTACACATCCATTAGCTCCCTTGTGTGCATAACTTTTCACTTCCCAGGCATTTCATTCTTCTGGGAGAAATGAACTGTCAGAATGAGCAGAAATCCAAAACAATCTGCTTGGGTAACTTTGCTAACTACAGGCAGTTTACAGTGCTGCTGCAATTGGCTGTATTTTAAGGAGACAGGAATAGAAAACAGGAGACAATCAGGGCCATGGCCCTCTGCTTTTCCCAGAAGACCTAAAGGAAGCTGAAGCATGAGCTCAGAAGAGTCTCTCTGTGCACTACAGAAAACCATTTATTACCCCATTTAAAACATCTCACACAACAAAAACCACAACCTCAATGTGCCACTAGCTAAGAGCAGGAACAATCAGGGAAGAGCTATTCTTTGCCAGGGCCCAAAAGGAAACTTAAATTCCTCTGTGTTGGTTAGAAAAGGTACACTTTACAGAAGTGCAAGTAAGAAAAAGAGACAAATCAAAGAAGCAGAACAAAAGAGCAACTGCATCCATCCTCAATGAAAGGAAAATTGTCTCCTGGCCCTGCCCTACTGGCAAATTCATTTATCTCCAGAAGGTGAGCAAAGCCCTCTAAACAAACAGCTGAAGGACTTCAGTGGCACTACTGCACAAAAGCATTTGATTTCTAGCTGCTGTAACATAAAATGCTTCAGAGAAAAGTAGAGGAATATCCACTTCCAATAAAACAATAAAAAAACTCAGAGGTGAAATTTTACAGTGCTTTACTGTCTAGAGCAAGTGAGAGAGAGCCAAAAGTATTGCAATAGTTGAAACTATTTCAAACTCTTAGCTGAATTCCATTGCACAGATCTCATTTAACTAAATTTTCTGTATTCTTCCTGCTTTTGAAAAAGACATTTGGAGTGCAACAGAAGTATAGACAGAATTAGTTCTATATCAGTGCTAAAGATGAAAAATTACCCTGGGAAAGCTAGTCTAATTTTTTCCAGTGCCAAATTTTGCCATGTCATATAGCATGTATCACATTTTTTCTTTAATAGCAATTGAATGCCTTTCCTGTGAGTTCCTTGAGAAAAATTATTCTGCAGTTTAATAACTGTCGCTGTTGGTCAGTTGTGGTATTTATTGAATTCTCCTTTTAAGGGTTTGTGAGTTTTTACTTTTTTTATTATTTCTAATAATTCTTGTGGGTTTCAGTATGACTTCCTTCTCAGAATTTTCATCTTAGACTTCTTGCTGAATGTTTCTTTGAATATTATTTAACTTTTAACATACATATATATATATATGCTTAGTTCCCTTACTCTTTTTCCATAAGTCAGCCAACCTCCTAAATCTCCTAAATATTGTTTTGTACTGTTCTGTGTTTCATATGTCTCTATAACTCTTGGGTAACAAATCTTCTGAACTAAATACATGTGGTCACTAGTAATTTACGAGTTCATCCATCTCCCAGTAAACACAAGGAGGTTTCTTGGACAGTTAATTGGATTTGGATAACTCTGGAGTTGGTTCTTACCTCTACTATCCATGCAACAAAACTCCAGTGACAGCAGCATTAAAAAGGTTGTATATATATGTATATAACAATTAGCTTAATCAGCTGTATGGCCAGAATTCTTAGTTTCTCTCCTTAATTCTTCTTACTGGAAAATTTAATATCATATTCTGTTTAAGAGACTACATATATGTCTTACTTTCTGTCATCTTTCTCAGCTGTTCGCTATATGTTTTTTCACTCCTTGTCATGCTGCTTCTTTTTTGCATAGTGTCATTTAATGAAGACACAGTAAGATCTAGAAGCCTTACATTATCAGCTATTCCAATCATATTTCAAATACATTCCAATCATCATTTTGGTTTGAACACCCTGTTTATTTCCTCAGCCAAGTCCTTATCATGGGATTCTGTATACATAAGAGTCACATAAAGACTAACAGTAAAAGTGCTTCTATACTTATATCTAGAGTTAGTGGCCAGAAATTTTTGTTCAATGGATCATTTTATATTACCATAATTAAAAAAAAATGTATCTTGCTGTGCAGGGTGTATGATCAATTTTATTGGAAATAGCAAACAGAGAGGAACTGTCCCTTCTGGACACTGGCCTGCTTCTCTTTTGGTGAATAGATATCCTTGGGAAAATGACAATGTGCCATCATTGTAGAGAGAAGAAACAGAAATACAAGGCTTAGTGAGAAGCTGCAAAGCTCAAGAACTCTTGGTGTATCTTCAAGGGGAAATGGACTGACTTTTGATGGTAACCAAAATCTACCGCATCATGCAGATTAAATATGTTACCAGGGCAATAACAAAGCTCTTTGCTACTTTGCTGCTTTGCTCCTCCAGTTATTGCCCTGGGACAGCCGTACGTTCAGTCAGTGAGTTCTCCCAACATATGCTAAGCTTTAAACTCCTTCAGAGAAACAAATAGAAAGTGGCTAAGAACATTTAGAGATGCAATCCAAGCCAAATGGTAACATTATTTGCCATGGAAGATAATTTCATACTGCAGAAATTTTCTCAGGGCTCCTCTTAAGCTGCAGCCTGACAACAAATTATGTAGCACAACTGAATGCGAAAATCACATCACAGTTTGCTTCAAATTCTGACTAAGATGAAAAACAAAGAACAAAGAAGTATTAGAAAAAGTTGAAGAGTTGTGGTAAGTGCCTATTTCTGTCAATCCAGAAGGGATCCAGAAATCCTTTTGCTTGTTATCTTACTTTCATGTAGCTAAGAGGATATATAACTCTCAAAACGTAGAAAGCAAGAGCAGGAATTAGAAAGCTAGACACTTTTATTGTTATTAGTGTTATTGTTTGTGTTGTTGTTATCATTATTATTATTAAATACCTTTTCCTCACTGGTTTTGACCTATTGAGAATAAAACATTGATAATTAGAACAGATTAACTGAGAGTAGCTGCAGTATGATACGTATCTTTTAATGTTTGATTTTTGTTTTGGGTTTTTTGGTTTTTTTCTATTCTACTAGTAAAAAAAAGAGAGAGGGTTTCTTTGTTATTTTGTTAAAATGACAGAGAATATTTTTGATTTCTTGATATAATTCGACATAATTTTCTTTAGACAATCAATGTCTACTCAAATAGAATTCTGAAGCTGGAACTAAACTTCTCTTGCAAGCTATACTATTTGTTAATTTAATATAAAATATCTTCATGTGACATACTTCAGATGAAAGGAAGATATTCCTGAGCCTGTTCTAAAGTGCTAGGAAGAGGCATGTATGATATCAAGTAGAGTGGTGCTAAGAGGAGCTGCTGTAATAGCAGTAGTAAAAATGGCAAGAAAACAGAAGGTAAGGAAAAGGCAGTTTGAGTGTTCAGCTGATTTAAAATGCCCAAATGAAGTAGAAACCAGGGGCACTTTCTTGTATTTACAGGTAGCAGAGGTAGTGACCCTTTGACTTCTGTTATGGGTCTTTGCTATGATACACTTCTCTTTGAAAGGTTAGTAGGTAAAGATTATGCAGTGTTCTCTCTTTAAAACCCCTTTTAATTTCTCATCAGGTGCAGTGATTTTAACACACAGAATTAGCAGGCATTACTCCTGCAGTTAGAAGCCTGTTGCAGAATAGCAGCAACAGTGAGGGCCAGCACTTTGTGTCTATTAAAATTCACAGCCAACACGTCCTTGCTACACTTCCCCTGCTAGATGGTCTAATGTGGTTTTCCATTCCTTTAGAGTTTCTATGGAAATGCCCATTTTCCCTGCAGACTCAGGCTATTAGAACTTAGATTGTGTAAAATGTGTTCAAGAAAACATTTAATGACTTTTTCCTTTTTTTTTTCCCTATTTCAGTTTTAAATATAGACTTGAAATTCAGCCTCAGCTACACTAAATACTTCAACACTTCAAAGCCTGTGACGATCTCTGAACATAGATGATCTCTTGAAGATGAATATGTAGCATGAAATTCATGTCAACATCTGGGTAAATTTGAAGATAGAAAAAATGCCATAATTCTTATTATTGGTTTCAGTGAGTTTTGGCAGAGATCAAAACTTAATTTTTTCAGTCACCTTAATAAAATCATAAAAGATAAATAATTAAAACCCTTCCATTAAAAATTTTTGGATGTAACAGGTTATTCTACCTATTTATTTTTTTCAGTTTGTCAGATGCTGATTATGCCAATAAAAATTATGCTAAAAAAAAAAAGAATTTATTGAAAAAATGCTACTGCTGGAAGAATCTGCCAGGCACAGATGAGTATCATAGACAGGCACAAACTATGAGCATCATAAACAAGTAGACCAAGTAATGGTATGTTCTAATGGACTGGAGGTATACATATATGGTCCTGTTTGGCCCAGTATCTGCCACCCAGCGTTTTCTACTTCATTTAGCATGAAGAGAGGAAAATTGGGATGGAGAAAAGGAAGTGAGGAAATCCTCTGTGTATGTCTTTTAAAAATGCATAAGGATTAACATTTTAGCAAATACAAAGCAAAAAATGTGTTGATACTGGCAGAGATTCTTTATAAGAAATCAAGAAATAAGGATAAATTCAGTAGCTGTATGTACCAATAACTCCACTAATGGGAAAGCAGAGAAAAATAAAATGGAATATATTTTAAGGTTTTTTTAAATCTATTACAAAATTTGTTAAAATAACTGTAAGAGGCATTAAGATGAAAAACAAACAAGCTTTAATGTTTAATATACACTGAAATTATAGAATTTATCTCTATCACAACAAATATTTAATTTTCTGAGTCCATTAGGGGTAGCATTTTAAAAATTCCTGTTAAGTGTTTCTTTCAACAGTACCTAAAACAATTAAAATTCCCTTTCCCTTTGAAACCTTATTGAACTCTGGCTTTCCTGGATTAGTTAATTTCCATCAGAAAGTTGATGTCCAACAGCTACTGTGGAGGAAGGAAGAGTGCCTGGGTCTCAACTTATAGGGATGTCCAGCCACAAGAGAAGGATTTAAAGTCCTCTTATCAGGAAGGGTTAGTTGCAAAGAATGTTAGTGCAAAAGCATTTAAAATTTGCTCCCATGTTGAGGAATTCTTGGGGAAGAAATGGCTGAAAATAAGATGTACAAATTGCTCCAGCAGTGGCAGCCATAGCAACATGAATGGAGTTTATATCTGCAATCAGGATCTGCGTGTATCTATTTAAGGATGTCAGTTGTATTCAGTAAAAACAGCTATGGAGTGCTGCTTTGCACCAAAATGTGACAATTTAAGTTAACGTTTTAATCTAGTAAACCTGGCTGATTCCCTTTCCTAAAAGCCTTTGAGCAGTAAATATTTTCTCTTGGTATCAATAAATTATTTCTTTTTAGTGATATGAAGACAAAATTAGAAACAGTTACTCATTTCAATTCCCCAAAACCTATTTGAGTGTGTTCTATTTTCTTTAGGAATGTGCAGTCTATATAAGTACATGAAAAATAATC
Organism: Erpornis zantholeuca; assembly: GCA_013400515.1. NCBI lineage: Eukaryota > Metazoa > Chordata > Aves > Passeriformes > Timaliidae > Erpornis > Erpornis zantholeuca. The sequence goes on along the minus strand of VZTN01013218.1, from coordinate 2,847 downwards.
AGAATATGTCCAGAATATTCTTTTTCCATTGTTCCATTTTAAATTAAGTCTAAAGTAAACTAAAACTATATAGGAGTTTTGGTCTAATATGCTAATCACTCAGTCTAAATTTTTTTCCTTTTCAAAAGCATTCTAATTAATGGATTTAAGTTTTGTCAAGAGAACTGTTTAGGAAAAAAATTAAATTTTTCCTAATATTTGGGCTAACATATGTCAGAAGGACCTTCATGCAGGAGAATAGTTGCAAGGGAAAATAAGAATTCCTACAACAAATATATAAAGGCGAGAACAAAGTATTGTGGGATTGTCTTTCTTCTTTTTATTTGGCTATTTCCTGCCTTCTAGCCCAGAGGAGACTCAGAAGTTCTGTCTATAATATATTATTTAATACATTTCCTGATTTTTCTATAGCTCTTCTAAAGCACCAAGTATGTCTGGTCCATGTTGATATTCTGGGAATGTCATATCTCAAGGAAAAGTTGCACTGGGATTTTACTGTAGAGATTTTTGTCTAATTGGTCCCTGAGGTGACCAGGCATATAAAATAGTTGCTAACATAAGGCAATACCAGGAGTATATTTAACAAACACTAAGGATTATTATTGTCTTCCCCTTCCTTCCCAGCAGTAACAGTGAAATTGTTAAAGAATCAGGGTGCTCCTGAGAGGCTGAGGTGAGAGTGCAAGAACACCTTCCTTGCTCTCATTTTCTTTCTCCTCCCCTGTAAAATTTAATAATTACCTTAATCAAATCCTGTTTGAGTGCTTTAACCTCATGCTGAAAAAGTGCCAGAAGAAGTGTGGGGAGGCCATCCCTACCCTGTGTAGTACCAGTGGTTGTAGAGGCCCAGCTCCGGCCCAGGCCAAGGAAGGATCTCTGTCGTACAGCGATCTGTGTCATGCAGGTGTGTAAGGGAGGGAGAAAATAGATCAATACTGAGAAATTATCCTTCACCCAGCAAGTTCTGCTGGCCACTCCTTTAGCTTTGCAGGTTTCTTGAACCTGCTGTGCTTTTTCTACTTAAAAATTTTCAATGCTTGTCCAGTCTTCCATCAAATCCGTGGGAACTGTGAGGATCTACACTACCCTCAGCAGGCCTTTACACAGGTCTCTTTCTGTGTGAAAAGCTGTCTTATCTTGCTGTTTTCAGCCTTGTTCCCCCACTTTCATCCTTCCACTAGTAGGCTGCTAGTGCCTCTGTTGGCAGATATGACAAATAATCTGTGCTCCTAAAGTTTATAGATCTTTCATACGATATTAAGATTAGTTTTCTGATTAAGCATTCCTAAAATTTAATTTTTTTCCCCAATTTATTAATCCATCTTAAGTCAGGGAAGTCAGTGCTTCAAAGAGAAGTGGACCACGGACTAATGAGGTACTTTAATGTTGTTTTCAGAGGTGTTTTTATTGTTTCTTAATAGCTTCCAGGAGTTGATTTAGTTTTGCCAGCTAATGATTATGAGATCAAGTTTTCATAGAACAATCACAGCCCCAAGATGCTGTTACATATTTCATGAATTACATAGCTTAGGAATTATTACTTATGCACCTTTCACTTATGTGTATGTATATGATAAATTTTATTATTTGTTTTACTAGCATTTAGGAGTAAAATTTCCTTTTGGAGTTTATTTCTTTCTGTTGTCTTCATTGTTATCAGTAACTTGATATGACAAGAAATCTTTCTTTCTTCTTAACCCTTCTACATGTTTTCTTTATTTTGATAAATGAGTATATACTATTATCAGTTTCCCATTTTATTTAAAGCAACCATTTACCTATGCCTCAACACTTCTCTCAGCCCATGATTACTTGTTTTCTTTAAACCTTTTATGTTTTTTTTAGGGAAAGCCTCTTGAAAAATAAGTCTACTATGTTTTTAACCTTGTAAAGAAATTCAAAAGGCTTGTAAGCAGGCTTTTTCCAACAACTCAACTTCTTTTTTTTCCAAGAGTTTCTTTGATATGTTTTTCTCTTTCATAGACATTTGGTTTATTTACCTGGAGTTATGTGGATAGTACCTGGAACCTTTGTTCCTGTTCCCTTTTTTTGTGGTGCAGCCTTTGTCACTTAACACAAAAGTGGTGTTAAGTACAATGTTAAAGATCCTTCAAATAAAGCTTCATTTTAAAACCTAGTTCATACTCACTGCAGCTTCAGGCAGAGGAGCTGACCCTACTACTAGCAGTTCCAGCATGGATCTCTGGATTTTTCTCCTCAGTGAATAAAAATTTTAAAAAATCACTACATTTCTTCAGTAGTCTTCCCTCTTTGCAGGCTCATTTTATACTGGCCCTCAGCTGATTACATGTACAGGCTGCAATATTTTTCCTCCAGGTAGATTTGAAAACAGTGTTCATGTAGAATATTTTTTTTAATCCTCCCAGAATTTGATTCTATTTTCTTTAGCTAAGTGCAACTGCTTATTTCTCTAATATGCTGCTTCTTTCTAATATTTTCCCTTACTCTTCTACTTAATCACATCAATTACTTTTTCTGTCTCAATAAGTACTGTGCCTTACTGATGCCTCACTAACAGTGGGGTGCTCTGCAGTGCTCTCCTTGCGCCTAAAAGGATTAAATTTTAGTTATCCCTCTTATCTGCTTTTTAACATTTTCATAATTCCATCTTTAAGGTGAAGTGCAGTCAGAGAGTTTTAGTTTGATTCTATGGGGATATCAAATTATAATACACTGTGTTTGGCATTACAGAATAATTTAAGTGAATTATTTTCTTTCAGATCCTGCACACAATTTGAGATGAAGAAATGAGTTTTATTTTCTCTCTTGGGCTGCATAACTGCTTTGTTTGAAACAATCAGGGCTATTGTATAAAAAGTCCTTTTC
>VZTN01013217.1:102277-118131 GCA_013400515.1 Erpornis zantholeuca | reverse complement strand
ATAAAAAGGAGGACCAAGAAAGATGAACTGTTGGACTAACTTTGACAGCTGCAGCCAGTGGGAGGAATTGATCCTCACCTAGGTTTCTGTTCTCTTGCAAAACCTGGACCTGCCAAAGATCCAGCATGGGTCCTTTCATCACCCGTGGTCAAAAACACAACAGTAAATCCAAGGGCACTTAGGCCTTTTGTAGCCACAGAGATCAGGACAATACAAACAAGTGCTTTTTGGAGCCAAGAAAGAAAAGCTGCATTAGGGAATGACAAGCTGCGCTACAGGCAGGGCAATGGACTGATGCAGGAAAGCTTTGTCAGTCCCAAGAGAAAAAATATGGTTTTGTCCCTGTGGTGCAGCTCGTTATCTATGGGAAATGTACTTGGAAAAAGTCCCAGTGATGAATAAAATCTTTGTAGAGTGAAGCTGTCTCCTCCCAGAATGAACCCAGGGCAGCTCCCTTGACATACTTTCACCAAGATTCTTGGCCTCAAGGTAGCATCATGCCATGCCCTGACACATATCCTTCTCCAGCTCCACTGCCAGGAAGAAACACAAGATCTTAATGTTCTCATGGCTTCCTTCATTTCCTTCAAGTGCTCCCATCTATGGTAGTGTCAAAGATGGCTCCGGCCAGTCTGCTGTAACACCATTTAACAGGTACAAAATACTCTCTGAAAAATCAGTGTTTTCTGTGGCAAGCACACCTAATATTGCATGCAGGGAAAAGGAGAGTGCATTGCAATACCTGATATTTATTTGCAGTGTAGAAAGTAAGTAAGTAATTACATTGCAATGCAGTTCATGGCAAACAAGCACCAGAGGGGATAATTTGCATAAAAATCATAAGCCTTTCTCTGTCCTCAGTTCAGGACAGGTTTCATCTCTTCCTGCCATTTGCTTTATGCAGAAAGGAATTGCTTGTAGTGTAGAATGTGTGCACACCAGTGTCCTGCAAACAGCTGCATACTCTGGACAAGTGAGGCTCTGGACTCGAGCCCAAAGGATTTTTTACATACAGATTATTTTAAATATGTAACTGAGGTTTTTTTTTCTAGACCTACTGCCTATTATTCCTTCTTTAAATAACCACAGAATGGGTAATGTTGGAATTACAAGTATAAATCCTTCCTCCTTGTCTAAAGGCTTTAATCTTGTTTCTCAGAACCAGCTTTGAGTGGCATTAAATTTAACAAAAAGTGTATCACAGCACAGTGGCAGCTAAGGGAGAATATTAACCAATATACAACTTGGTTTCTCCATAGACAGCATCAGTAATTGGCATATTTTCAAAGCTCTGCAAGAGGACTTAACTCTAAGATTAGTTTGGGGGTTAACTGTTATGTGCTCTAAATCCTTCACAACTTTTATAAAGGCTGTTTTGCAAATTATCTCCAGCTGTTCCTAAACATGCAGTGTTGATTTTAGAAAACAAAAGTCACTAGGTTTCCATTCACTCTTGTGGGTCTGAGTTTTCTAACACCGAGAATGTAAAGATTGGCACTTGTGTTCTACACATAACTTGTGCGTGCACAGAATATAATTTGTTCATTCAAGTACAAGGTGAACCCCTTTCAGAGTATCTAAGTGCACAACTCAGACAGCTACATGTTCAAATGAGCTCTAAAATCAAATATGTATGTTTCTCAAACACCTTTTATACGCTTGCTTATGGTCATTCATTTCTGCTGTTTTCAGCCCAAACTGAGGTCTCTGCAGGCAAAATATTTCTAATCTCTCTTTCAAAAGCCTTCCATACCCAGATGACTCTGAGCTGGCACCTTTTTTTGCAAGTGAGAAATCAAAATCTGCACAGGTCAGCTTCACACCTAAAGAGTTCTGCGTTAGGGGTGAAGTGTCACAGAGAAGGAATCTCTGAGCAGATTTAGTGAAATAAAGATTATTCTTTGATCTGGCAATTATCTCTTCTTGGTTTCTTCTGTCTTTCCCAGAAATACTTGTAGGGTTTTTTTCACAAGAGCTGAGATTGTACACATCAAGTGAAGTAATTAGCATTGAGGTCAGAGAGAAGTAAGAGTAATGAAGGGAGGAAAACAGCTATCTCTCAAAGCCCTTTAGAAATAATATTTAGGTTTCAAATATTTCTGAGGTTTCAGTGTATTTAATTTTTAATCTGTGACTTAAATAGGATATTACCCACTTAAGTTATATATAACTTACGTGCAAATACTTGCTAGGGCAGGGTCAGCGTGGGGTGACTAGTTTTTTACTTTAGCAGTATTTCCTAGTTCATGTTGTTCAGGCTGATAAACTGTTTCATTATGTCACAACATATAAACCTACATTTATTTGTGTGTATTGATAAATGCATATAGGATTCCTTCCAGCTTTGGAGCTGAACTGCCAGAGGTTTTGAAGCTACAGTGGGAGTTCACATAACTTTCAAAATAAAAAGTTGTTTGTTAGAATAAATTAGTTCATTGATTTCAGCTGATCATTTTATGAGAATGTACAGCTTCAAAGCAAAACTTATGCAAATGTTTATAGTGGTTTTTGGGTGAATCATGGCAGCTGAAATGACACAAAAAATTTATCAAAGCAAAATATTTATTGTTATTTGTATTTGGAACAGCAATGTATCATGATTCTGAAAGGGACAGAAACATTTCTGTGAACTGCTTTGTTTACAGCTAGCAGAAGGGTTGCTAAATATTCCAGTTACATTTATACCAGAGCATAAAAGAGAGCACTGCTCATAGGGAGTCCTATGCTGAGCCAAAAAGCTTTCTCCTGTTTGGAGTCACCTACGAATAAGAGATCACCATGTCCAGACTTACTGCAGTCTTGCAGCTGCTTCCACACCATGTACCCTGGAGCTTGAATGCCTCAGTCCCTTAATCTTCCCTTACAGGTGACACTAATCACTGTTCTAGAAGATCAGCCTTCATGTCTGACTGGAGCAGTCAGTCATCGAATCTTGTGCTGTAGTCTGTAATTGTTTTATATGTCTCAATCAGAAGTCTGAAAGTAATCAAAAAGCAAAAGCATTTCCTTGCATACTTGATGTTCTAAGGTGTTAAAAAAAGGGATATAGGTTTCTGTTGGTTTCTGTGAAATGACCCAAGTATGCATGGAAAACTCCCTCCTGTGGTCTTGAGGCAATGCAGGGTTAATGACTGGATTTGTTGATCTTACAGGTCTTTTCCATCCTTAATGTTTCTGTGATCCTATGAGTCTATATGTCACAGAGGAATATATTCCTATTTCCCAATTATTTTCTATGGATTTCTCTTCTTACCTACACTAGTTATTAGAAGGCTGGAGGAAAGGAGAAGCTTGTTTCCTAAACATGCTGCAAAACGGCCTAACACTGATACCGTGAGTTACACTCTGTGCATCCCAGGAGAAGGATAAAAGTTCTAGAGATGCAGTGATCTACCATGTGTGTATTAATTGTTGTGAATTAATAGCATGGTTAATTTAATGAAAGTTCATCTTTTTTTCAGTCTTTTTAGTCCTTAAGATTTGTTTGGAGTATTTTAATGCCTCTGTATCAGTCTCACTACAACCTTTCAAATGGTAATATTGCAATATTTTTTTTTACGTTGGGTTGCAGCGAGATCTGCCTCAAATTATTGCAGAACTATGTGGGGAGCAGGCCCCTGGAAACTGGCTTTCTTTAGATTCACACTAGGGCAATGTAGTATTTTGGTTCATGTTTCTTTCTGTTAAATGAGGGGGATTTTGTATAAATGGAAATGTTAGGAAATAACCCACATTGTTAGTATGGATTATTTCTGTGTGTCTCTTCATCACTGTGCTTTGCCTCTTGTGCTAAGTGTTGTGTATTACTAACTTAGAAAATAGAAGACTAATTCAGTCAAAATGTGTACCAAAACTTCTTAAAGTTGAATTCACATTAAGAGCCACAGGATTATTCTGTGACTCTGGTTTGTGTTCTGCTTAAACGGCCTTCCAAAAGAACAAAGAAAAAGTCAGCAAAACCAGGCTTGCTGTGGGTAGCCTGATGCTGCTGTGTTTCCTCTTCTCTGTGGGTGAGCCAAGAACCTTTCATAGCCATTTAAACCTGTTTCAGGGCCTGCAAGAACCCTTTCTGAGGCTAACAATTAAATTAAGGAAAGTACTTCCTAATATGTCACTTGAACTCTGATCTGATCCAAAAAAGCTCTGCCTAAACTTTTCAGCTTGACTGAAGGATGCTCATACCTGAGGATTTCTGCAGTTCATGCCCAGCCCAAGATATTACTCTTCCTTCTTTTTGTGTGCCTTTCTCTGGAAGGAGTGCAGCGGCAGATCGCCCACTGCGTGTGGAAGGGAAGCAGAGCAATCAAAAACTCCTTCTGTGACCCAGCGGCGCGGCCGAACGGGCGGCAGAAGAAGTGCTACGAGCAGGACTGCCCACCCAGGTAAGGGCTTCTGGGGGACTCTGGGGGTGCTCAATAGCAGCCTTACTCAAAGGAACCTCACTCTGAAGGTGTTGGTGTGGCATCCACAGCCTACCATGGTGAGGGCTGCCATGCTCTACGGAGCAAGATGCCAGAAACCCCATCTAAACAAATTAGAAGTGAGCCACGCTGAGAGGTTTCTGAGGCAAGTTACTGAGCCGTCTGTGCTGGAAATGGCAGAGATTGTTCTCACTGGTTTTGTTCAGTTTAGGTTCAGGTGTGCCTGAAGACTATCTAAGTTCTTACTTGAAACTTGTATTCTTGGCTTAGCTCAAGTGATAATGCATTACCGTGTGTTCCAAAAATGAGTTAGCAGAGCCTTTCGATGTTGTTTCTCAGTAGTTTTTGATATGCCTTTGTTATTTTTATGAGAGGTGATGAGTAGAAATGCCTTCTTCTAAAACTAATTTTTATACTTTCTTTACAATGCAGTATTTGGCATTTTTTATTATGTTTCTTCTTATTTTTAACTTTTAGTGAAGTGCAGCTTTCTTCATTCTGTGATCACTTGGGAATAATCTTTTCCTTTCTCTTATGTTCTCTTACTTCTTATAATATTCTCTTAATTTATATTCATCTCTGTTTTTTTCTCTTGCTACCATTTTAGTGAGTAGGGTGAGGGAGGCTAATCACAGCAAACATTCCAAGTTCCTGCAGAAGTGTGGGTTTGTACAACAGGCACAGATATGCTGAAAGAGATCAATATTGGTTTTCGTTTCATGCTTTAGGTACTGGAACATCTTGGTTTTGTCTTGTGTAGTCTTTGAAAGTTGTTTATCATGCTGTTCACAAAGGTTCACTTAGTAATTCTAGTTCAGTCAGGATCAAATCAAAGCAATGAGTCCTTGCAGTTCATTGTGTTGTATTTGCCAGCAGTGGATTTTGTGAAACTCTGATGTAAAAACTTCTGCATGGTTGTTGGTTTGATTAGTTGTTTAAAAGTATCTTCACAACAGTAGATGATGGCTCCTCTGGGAGTTACATGTTTGTGCTTGCAGCATAGACTACCAGCATTTCATAATTCTTTGTAGATTGCCAGGAAATCAATTGACAGTAGAGCCAGCTTCTTAATTACTTGGCTTGTTACGAGCTGAGGCTACCCATACATATTGAGGTGTTTTTTATGGCACATATAAACTGTACTCTCAATTCAAAAATTCCAGATTAACTCAATTTATGCCATTTGTTCTAAGTTACAGCATTATTCAGACCTGCTCTTGAAAGCAAAGGAGAGGAATTTTTCCCTGGTTGAGCAGATTGCAGAATGTCATACATGAACCAAACTCTTCTGCAGACCAGGCAAAAAAGCTCTCAGCTGGAAGCCCGAGCGATGCTTCTTGAGCTCATTCTGTGCTGCAGGGGCAATCACAAGTCATCCCTCTGAGGACACCAAAATTATGACAAAGTGCAGTGCAGAAAAAACATATGTATTTAATTCTAGAGTCATGTTGTGTGTTTATTTTTCTCTTAGTAACATAAAAGTGACTGTAGGAGCTTGACCAAGGGTCTCGGTCCCTGTTTTGGCTCTCACCAGGGTCTACATGCCTAAGGAGGAATAAGGGCAAGGCAAACATAAATCAGATTTCTTTCTAATGCTCTTCCAGCTTCCAACTGGTTTTAATTCAAGACATTTCCAGAGGTTTTTATGGCTTGTCTAATCAGTAACCTCCAATGAACCTCACTCACCCAGTCTCCCGCTGCAACCTTGTAAAACTTCCATTATATGCAACTTCCTCTGCAAGAAGTTCCACAGCTCTAGTGCCTGTATGAAGTACCACCACACTCTTAACTATTTTGAACCTGGCCCTCCCTAACTTCTGTTGATGGCCCTAAGTCCTTGTGTTAGAAGAGATAGCAGCAAAGAATGAATTATTACTCACTCTTCCCAAGCCCTTCCTTTGTAAATCTCTGTTCCAGGCTGTAGTCCCAGCATGGGATTTAGTTGGTGCTCACTTCCCATGGCATGTGTGGCACCTCTAATCCAGACAGAGGGTTGCTAATCTTCATTTGAAGACAGTTTAGTGCAGTTTGCTGGTTCCAAAGAAAGTCTGAAAACCGGAGGCAGATGTGACTGTCCAATATGGCCTTTTGTGGGATAACTGAGAGTCCACGAGAAGCTGCTGAGGACAAAGTGTTCAGTAGAGAGGTGGCTAAATTTTGTGCTAGAGATGAGGACAGTGCTGTTAAACACAACACTGCAGGAGACCTTTGTGCCGTGCTGCAGCCACAGCTGAAGTCATTCGATGGCCTTGCACTTCTCAACAGTGAACCAGGTGCTTTATAGTAACATTCTATCCAAGAAAAATGATGGTTGCTCCCTACTAAATCCTAGTGATGAAAAACATGCTACCATTAAACATGCTTCTACACCACTAAATAAGAAACAGATAATTTATCAAAGAGAAGGTACAGACAAAGAATAAAATGTTTGTGGCTCTCACAAACCGTGTCTTACCTCATTAATTCATTTCAGGAAGTCAGCTTTAAACTGTTTAAATTACAGTCTAAGCCTTAGCATTCTTGTTTGTTAGCTGATTTGCTCTGTATTTATTTTATGCTTATTATTACACTTACTATTACACTTTCTCCTAAAGTAATTCAGAGGAAAATTAATAAAATCTTAAAAAATATCACATGTATGCCATGTTTCCATTCAGAACAAAATAAAGGTGGCTGGACAGCTGAGAGTTAAAATGTCCTGCAACCACTCATGTACAACTTGAGTGATATTGCTTAGCTGCAGTGCATTAAGACTGTAGCATAAATGTGTGCTCTTTTCCACATTATTCTATGGAATATGGTTTCAGTTGAATGTTTCTTTGGTAGGCAGGTATTTAGTCCCATAGGCATTAATGTTAAAATCAATAGACACAACTTGAAAAAGAGTGAGATTTTAACTACTCATAAAGTTTTGCTTTCCCCTGTAAAGCAAATTGTCTGGAGCCTTTTTAACTCAACTACCCACTTGAACAGTAACCATAAGTAGATTATTTTACAACTACTTGTAGTCTCCTGCTTTTTTATCTTCTGTTATTGTGTTGTCCTGCTTCCAGACTTCCAACAGCATAATAAGAATAGGAAATCTGCTCTCTATTATAAATGCACACAGTGCACATCAGTGCCGTGTTGGTATTTGCTGTGCCTGATTCTGTACGAATACAATGAATTATTGTATTTGTATAGGATACAAAGGAAAGCCAGCAGTCTCTCTGTAGTTGTGACACAGCATGGTGGGAGGGAGAGAACATTCATCCCCATAGGCATGACTAGCAAATTTTGGTTACAAAATCCCATGCTGCTGCTTTTTCAACAGCATTCACACATCATTCACCACACATCATCTCTGTACAGATGATGTCATGGACATGGCTGTTGGGATCTGCCTAATTTGTTACAAACTTTAGAAACTCACTGTGCGAGGAAGAAGATAAGTCTCATTTAAGGCAGCTGAGTGCCACCTGAAAGAATGAGATTTTCTTCCTATCTCTGTCCAGGCTTCTGGCAGAAGAGCTGAGCACTCAGACCTTAAGCTGAAAACTGCCTGAGGTTATGTTTTCACCAGACAGGCTGCTGTTTTGACAGTCTGAGGAAAATTAGTGCTCATGCAAATTAATTACCCAAATAGTGCATTTTGCTTCTTTGTTTATCTGTTTGTTTGTTTGCTTCCACAATCTTTCAGTGGCATGCCTGCCTGTGGAGATAAGACAGTCATTTCACTTTGCAGGGATCAGGTGATGCATTCATACTTAAGAACCACTCAGTTGCTGGAGCAGTAAATGCCAGAGGTAGAATCAGAAACCAGAGGTAGAAACAAGTGTTGGATTGTGACTCCCATCAGGCTTTAGTTTCCACTAGTTTGTCCCAGTCTCTCACCACCATCTTTAGCTTGGCTGGGAGGTCCAACGGCTTGGTCATTTCATCTCAGAAGTTGCATATTTAGAGCTCAGATTGCTGTGTCAATTCTGGATGTGTGCTCAGCAGTCACCTCTAGTTTTGGTTATGTCTCTGCAGTGTGAGGAGACAGCAAAAGCTTCAAGAAAAGCAGAGTTTAGCAAAGCAGTCACTCAGGTGCTGCTCTCTTCTCTGTAGCCTAGAACCTGCTCTGGGGCATCCTGTACCTGGACAGACAAGTGGATGTTGGCTGTTTTGACATCCTTGCTTTGCCTTTGTTCCCCTTTGGCCGAGATGCCACAGTTCAGGTCATTGGCAGAAACCATGGAAATACAAGAGCACAGGCAATTCCATGTCAGGCTTCTGACTCTTGGATGTTTAGGGCATATGCATGTACCCTAGGATGAAAATAAGAAAACACAACATCAAAAATTCCAGTTACTGATGCACAAAACTTCCAGTTTTTTTGAAGCTATCTGCACTAAGTGAGGAAGAAGTCTACAGAAAAAAATTACCTGGCTAACTGTAGTTTTATTTTGATCATAAAGATGGAATAGGATAAAAATCTTAATTCTGGGATTTTCTAACTGTGGAACACCTGACATTTTTTGACTTCAACAGCTTTTAAAAAGTGTATTGTATGCAATAGTTAATCACACACTGTTACTGCTGCTCAAGGTAGTTTTTGTGGTAAGCTCTGATAATTTATTGCCTGGAGTTTGGTATTTCAACCTGCCAATTGTTAAACCCTCAGTCAGAGCCATTTGAAAAGGCTGAAGGGGAAGAGGTGTCAACTTAGCCAGTCTGTACCTTGAAATATGTAATCTGGTCCCATTAAAATTAATAGAGCAAGTCACATATGTATGTTCCATTTGTGCTGAAATGTCAGCGATTTACAAGGTTATAGAAGAGATAAAATTGTAAAAAAGATGCAAGAGATGATAACAACTCTGAAATGCCATGATTTAGATGGTGATAATTCATTCTTTTTTTTTATTGCTGTGTTCTGCTGAAGTGAACTTACTTTTTCTATTTGCTTGTTAGTTTTCCTTTGTTGTTTGCAGAGGCCTGGAAGAACGAGAGACAATCTGAATGAAGGCAGGAGGAAGAGAAAAATATTTTGCATGCTTTTTTTGTTTAATTTGGTTCAGAGACCTTGCCACTGGGGTGTGATTGCATGGAGTGCATTCTAGAGCAAAGCACTTGGTGCCACAAAGGGATAAATTAAAAGAAATGCTGTTTGTATAGATAACTAAACAAAGGAAGATAGGTGTAGGTACCACAGAGAAGACCAAATGGTTGCACAAATAAGCTGTATTCTAGCTTAATTGTTCCGAGTCTTGGTTGTTTGCTGGATTATTTTTTAATTATTAGGAATAGGTTCGTTGGCAGTGGAATTAAAAATGAATTAAGGAACATGGAAACTACAGTGAGAAGGGAAGAGGGATTGTCAGCAAAGACAAAGAAAGAAGTAAAATCTGTTATTAATCTGGGTATTGAACTTCGATGTATTTGTCAGATTAGGATCATTTGGTCTCTAAGTTCATGGACCTTAAAAGGAAGAAAAAACCCAATAGAATGATGTTGGTTGTAAGCCAAAAGTAATTTTTTCTGCTTTTTTTTCTGGAAAGGTGTTCCCTAAATATTCCTGCTTTATTTTCATTATAAGGCTTTGTTGTGACCTCCTTGAAAACTCGGGAACAAGCATATTGTCTAGGTGCTTTTGTGGCTTAGAGTTAAGAGCTGGGCCAGGTTTTTTTGCAGCAGCTTGAAGTTGTGTTCTTTCTTAGGGCACTCTTAACTGAAAGAAAAAGGCTTTTTTGGTTTGAATTTTTCTCCCATTTTTAAACTATAAAGGTAAATCTTTAGGCAAGTGTCAGGTGATGTCAATGCTTCTCAAACTGTAGAAAACCAGAAATTTTTGCTCCCCTTTTTTATCGTGGAAGGCAGATATGCAGGTGCACAATCATGGTCATCATAAGAAAAAACAGTTGGATGATGCTGGGGAAAGGCTAAGATGAACCAAATATAAATGGAACAGCTCTGGTTGGTAAGGTGTTTTGCATTGGAAAATACTGCTGTAGAGGGAAGAGTTATCCTTAATTTGGTGGAACATTGCATACCACACCGTGCAAGACTGAGTTTAATCATGGCAGAGACACATAAGGGGCTCATTTCTGCTTTGTGAAGGAATGAAGTACAGAAAAGTCCAGCCTAATGCTGGGCACCATGCCCAGAGGGACAGCACTGCAGCACACTGGTGGCCCACAGCATAGCCCTGAGTGAGCTGGGCTTGGGGCTGTGTGCCTCACTGCTTGCCCCAGTGGGAGCTGGCCTTGTGGAGGTAACCCTCATGGAGGTAACCCTCATGGAGGTAACCCTCATGGAGAGCCAGTTGGAGCACTTGTGCAGTACTGACTGCATAGACATGGGCCAAGGGACCTGCTCCACCTCTGTGCTGTCATTACAGACTCCCCACTGATTCCCATTTGTTAACTCTTCTGTACTGAGGTGGCCACAAACAGAAAAACAATAGGATGGGTAAATAGATTACTTGCATAGGGAGATTTGCTAGCAGTTCCTCAGATTTAGACTTGAAGGACTACCTACTCAGTGGATTCTTACACTTTATTGAAACATAAAGCTCAGTGTCTACTTTTCTCTGGAAATCCTGCCTACTTCTGTATTCTCTCTTTCCATGACTGGTGCTAGAGCACAGATGGGAGAGCTTTAGTGATCTGAACTTAATGTGAAGAGCATATGTGTGGGCCCAGAGTTTAAATTAGTGGCTCCTTTTCTTGCAGTCTCTGACCTTTTCCTTAATGTGCTTGTGGTGGGATTTGTTTTCTGATGTTTCTCACCCTGCTGGTTTTCAGGTGGTGGGCAGGGGAATGGCAGAAATGTTCAACCACATGTGGCCCAACAGGCCAGAAGAAGAGAACTGTACTTTGCATCCAGACAGTGGGATCTGATGAGCAGGCACTGGATGTCACGGAGTGCCAGCACCTGCTTAAACCAAAGACCCATCTGTCATGCAACAGAGATATCTTGTGCCCATCTGACTGGACAGTGAGCAACTGGACTGAGGTAAATTCATGTCAGCTGAAACACTGAGCTTTTTCAGAAAATAACCTATTTTAGTTGGCAAAAGGACCAACGAGCTGCTGTTTTGCCTTTTAAATTTTTTTTTAATAATTTTTTCATTTAATGTGTTCACAAATCCTTTTTGCAGGAAAAAAAAACCAACAGCCCTGCTTTCTAAACACTTCAGCAAGTATTGCATGTTAACTTGCTGAGCTTTTGGGACTGTAGAACTTAGTGTGCTTAGTGCTAAAGAGTCTGTGTGAGAGCCAGATTGGGGCAGGTTCTATGTCACATCTGTAGGTCAAAAAAGAAGCATTTTTACATTCTTTACATTCATATCTCTTGCATTCAAGACTGCCTTTTTTCCCATAGCTTTGGCAGTTATGGGAATTGTTCAAATCTGCACCAGAAGAGGTTCGGGCTGGACACTGGGAAGCATTTCTCTACTGGGAGGGTGATCAAACACTGGAACAGGCTTCCTAGAGAGGTGTTCAATGTCCCCAGGCTGTCACTGTTTAAGAGGGCATTTGGACAATGCCCTTAGCAGCATGCTTTTACTTCTCGTTAGCCGTGAAGTGCTCAGGCAGTTGGGAGCAGATGATAGTTGAGGGTCCCTTCCAGCTGAAAATACTATATTCCTTTCTTTTTTTGAAAATTCCTCTCTCATCTTTCTCCTAAGCCTTTTTTTTTTCATTAGACTCACTGCCATGAGAACAGAGTCACATAGCGAACTACTAAAATCTTGTGACTTTATTGGATTGTTTTATGCTGCTCACACATCATCATCACAGAATGTTGATTTGTTTGTTAATTGAGTAACCCCCCCATGTTTTAAAGGCCTGTGAAAGAATAGATTGAGCTTACATGACTAGCAGTGCAATTATATAGGAATGGCACACTGCCGGTGCTCATGTGCCATTGGATTATATTTACAATTTACTGACAAAAACACATTTTTACACTTGCAGAAACTGGAGAGAGAGAGAGCATAGGATGGGCTGTTCCACCTGCACAAATGACAGGAGCTGATGAACTTGCCTACTGTGAGGCTACTCTGCTTGTGTCCCTGCTCCTGTTGCTGCAGAGCTGATGTTATTTTACAGCTGTGAACAACAGAGTGCCCCAGCAGCACAAGGTCACTGGTGTTTCTATTGCCCCATGACATAGACTAGCTCTAAAATGAATTAGGTATGCACGAAACATTAACATCCTGGCAAAAGCAGTGTTCATCAGGTCATGTTGAGCACCTGGTTAGGCTGCCTTGCACTCCAGGAAAAGTTCCTCTGGTAGGTTGTTTGTAACATCTCCATTCCTACTCACCAGTCATCCAGCCTTAGTATCTCAAACCACAGAAGTGTGATTTTACAGAATCCTTGGTGGAGTGACAGCTGCTGAAAGCATGGCTGCATGTGCCTGTGGGCCTGAGGATGAAAAACATCACAGAAAAGCTGTGTCTCCTTCCAGCACCCTTTATACACAGCAGTGCTCTCATTTAAATAGAAGCCAGGTTGGCTAATTACTTTCTGTAGTCTCTAATTGAGGAAAGACATGCTAGTAGCTCTGGCAGGAGTTCGTGGTTGTACTAAGACTGAATGAAAAATCAGTTTCATAAAGTCAGCAAGGGTCTGTGAGCTGCATGAATCATCACAGCAAGTTTGTGGCACTGTGAGCAGCACTGAGCCATCAGGTGTGGGCTTGAATCCAGGTTTTTAGTCTGTTTTTCATAAATCTGGTGGAAATCATTGGCTAGATGGCTTTGTGGGTCAATTAAGAAATAAAATTGTATCATACTGCTTTGATATTTTGTCTTTATCATGTAGTCTTTTTTCACTAATATTTCCCTGAGGTGACATTTACTGTTCAAAAAATTTGGAAATAATTCCATGACAGGAGAACATCACTAGAATGGAGGGCTTGTTCTTCAGGAAAAGCTTTGTAACTGATTATTTGTCATGATGCTTCTTTATTATAAACAAATGCCATCTGATACTTCTGTGCAGTGGGATGAAGAGGGGAGACACATTTCTTCTGTTTCATTTGCAGTGCACAGTCACCTGTGGAGGTGGAATAAGGACTCGTAATGTCACTTGTGCCAAAAATAGTGATGAGCCGTGTGATAGTTCCAAGAGACCAAACTCTAAGGCCCTGTGTGGTCTTCAGCAATGCCCTTCTGCTGGAAGATTTCTGATGCCCCCACAGGCACCCAGAAGAGGCAAGATCATAACCAGAAAAACAATTGCTGATCCCGAACGAAGTCTTCCTCGCAGAATACCCAGACCAAACCCTCAGTTCCATACAACAACAAAAATACCCAAGCATGAAAATGTAACTTCCTGTTTGCCTACGTCCTCTGGTTTGGGTAATGTCTCAGGAAAAGAGGGAGCAGTCAACAGGACATTACAAAATAATTTTGCTGGATCTGGTGATGTTTACAATTACCCAGTTGTTTCTACTGAAAATAGCTCATATTTAAATACTACTTCATGGCCTTTTCATAACAGCTTAAATACTGAAATAATGAGGCATACTGAAAACACCTCTAAAAGTGAGCCAATTTCTACTGCAGAAAGTGAGATGCAAAGAAGTGAGGACACTCCTGTTTCCTCTTTTACCAGTAATCCAAGAATAACTTCCAGCTATGATTACTTAACTGAAGAATCTGAGAACACTGATGGGCCACTTGGAGTCAGCAAGAAACCAGCTGATCTCTTTTACAGCACAGAACTCAGTCCTGAAATTGGAACCAAAAGCACAACCTTGGACACTGCCTCTCCTGTCATTCAAAATGAGAGTGTGACTTCTCAGTCCCCACCAGCATCTCATCACAACCCTTCTGTGCTCAATCCTGTTAGCAGAGCAGCACAAAGGCTGGCACTTCCAACAGTGGCCAACTATGTCAGTCTGCAAGTTGATGTGCCTGCTGTAGAGGTAACTACCCCGCAAGCACTGGTTACAGAAATGCCCCCAGAGCTTGGTCATGCACCCGGAGACCAGACTGGCAGCAGAGGAGAAATAAAGCTGCCTGACTCTGTAACTACCAGCACACAATCCTCAGCTCTCAAGCATGCTCTGAAGAGCCAAAGTGCAGCATCTGAGGGTGTTTTAATGAATGCCACAGAAAACAGCCACGTACTAACACCCAACGGTTTGCCCAGTGATGCCTACTGGATAGCAGGCAACTGGAGTGAGGTAAGCTATTTTTTGCTCCTAAGAAGTGCTCATAAGAAGAGTGTGAACAGCTGTCTGAAACACTGCTGAGGAAATGAAGCTTCTTAGGTTATCACAATTATCCAAAATCAGTATCACACATATAAAATACTTATTACAAAAAAAGTGGTAACTTGGGATATCTAAGATTAGGTAGCTTACAGAGAATTAGTATAGTCATCATGGGGCATGGCCATATTTTAAAGACACTTATTTAATATGCTTTCCACTTTCAAGTTTTATTTTTATGTAAACTAAGTTCTTTTTATGCTAACAGATTTTATGTTCTTGAAATCATGATACCTGAAGTGAGAGATGTTGGTATCTGAACTAATCATGTAATTTTTTGACCAAGCTAAACAGGGTGACATCTAAAAAACTCCTAGCCCTGATCTGCCTCTGTGTCTCAGTATTGATGGAGAAGGGTGTCTAAGGTCTGTTTCTGTGTACCTGTTTGCTCTTGGGTCTGCTGGGAATGATTCAAAATCCCAGCAGTGCAGGGCCAGAAAGGACAGCATGAGATGACTAAGTGTATCCCATGTCAGTGGAGGCACATCTATGCCCCTGAGATGGTGTTGGATGCAGACGGTGGGTAAGACCCTGTTAAGATCCAATCATTATTAATGTTCTTTAGAAATTCCTCTGCCCAAATTAAGGTGCAAATGAGACCATATGCCAGTGACAATAATATGGATTTTATTGTGTAGTAAATATGAGAGAAAGAGAATGTGGATATTATTGTATAGTAAATGTGAGAGAAAGAGAAAAGGAAAGGAGTAGAAAACAGGTGGGGAGACAGAAAGAGTGACAGGGAGAGAATAAGGAAAATATCACCACTCCCTGGATCCCAACAGAGCATCATTGGCATAGAATCCCATGGGTTTATATCCCCTCGAGTGAGGTGGCAATGTCCAGCCATGTCCCCTGGGGGAGGGGGCAGTCTCTTACAGCAGACTCTGGGTCTGTTCCATCACCTGCAGCCCTGGGGTGCAAGGCCCAGCACTTTGGGGAGTCTCTGATGGATTGTGACTCCCCCTCAGCTGTCTCTCCCATGAGAGTCCCATGGATGTGGCCTGTGGGGTTGGGGTGCCACAGCTGGGCTGGTCTGTGTAATCAGAGGATGCCTCTGGCCAGAGGTTACACCACACTCCTCCTCCCTCCTTGTCTGGGGGAGCCTGTGTGAACCTGGCTCCTATGAGCTGTGCTCTGCCCCCACCCCAAACCTGGCTCCTGTGAGCTGTGCTCTGCCCC